>RWJK01001210.1:97042-110630 GCA_004335835.1 Scenedesmus sp. ARA3 | reverse complement strand
GCAGCAGCAGCAGCAGCAGCAGCAGCAGCAGCAGCAGCAGCAGCAGCAGCAGCAGCAGCGGTAAGTTGTAGTCGGGGGCGCTGAGTCAGCAGTCAGGCTCCAGCTCTGCTGCAGCCAAGGTTGCCAGTACCATACAACTCCAGGCCTGCAAGCTGCTACTCGAAGCTTGCTGAGCGCACAGCAGGATTGCATACCTTGCATCACACGGGGCAGCAAAAAAACACAAACAAACGGGTCATTGTCGCTGCCAGCAGCAG
Organism: Scenedesmus sp. ARA3; assembly: GCA_004335835.1. Classification (NCBI taxonomy): domain Eukaryota; kingdom Viridiplantae; phylum Chlorophyta; class Chlorophyceae; order Sphaeropleales; family Scenedesmaceae; genus Scenedesmus; species Scenedesmus sp. ARA3. The sequence goes on along the minus strand of RWJK01001210.1, from coordinate 110,373 downwards.
CAGTCACCCTTCATTCACGCCTCACAGCCCAACAGCAGCACTTCCCCACCTGTGCCCGCTGAAGCGCCGCACCACCCTGCACGCCTCAATGTCCACCAGCCGCACCACGCGGTCCACACAGCCCACCGCCGCCAGGTCAGAGCCCGTGTGCAGCGCTAAATGCGTAGCAGCAGCGCCCAGCAAAAGCTCCCCTGCAAGGCTTTGCTTGCGGAAGTCCCACGTGCGTAGTGCTGCATCGCTGCCTACAGTGACCAGCAGCTTGTTGCAGCTGTCGGAGCCTAGCCCTACGACTGTTGACTCGTGCGCGGGGAGCAGGGCGCCTGCGCAGGGCAGCGTGGACAGCAGGGAGGGTTCAGGATAGTTGGTTTGACCATTGTTATCGACTTTGACCAATTTTGTTGCAAAAGCGGGGAGAGGAGGTATGAATTTGTGATACAACAACAGAGGAGGAAAATGCGTATGTTTTTCTCAATGGCAGTACGCACTAGCACAACATTGTAGCAAGGACTTAACTTACAATGCTGCCGACTCAAAGGCATACCCAAGATGACTTGCAGCACCTCCTGCCAGTGATGACTCACCATCTGCCAGTTCAATCGATTCAACTATTTCGTCGCAAAACAAAACAGTGAGACGAGGTATTAAGCTTGTAACCACACAGGATGAAATACTCATGTGTCTGGGCAGCAGACAGCACTAGCACGGCAGTATACCTAGTACTCGCACTGCTTGTGGAAACTCACCATCTGCCTGCTTGCGCCAGTAGCTGCCTCTGTGAATGCCGCTCTGCAAGTTGTAACGGTCAACGCGCCCCGCATCATTCCCCACCAGCGCAAAGTTGCCGCAGCAGCTAACCGCCACAGCAGTTGCTGCTGCAGCTGTCTGCAGCTGCTGGCCGGGCACCTGCTGCTCCTCTGGTGGCGGCAGCAGCACGTGCTCGCCAAGTGTGAAGTGTGCAAGGCGCCACGTGTATGCAGCAGGGTCGCCGGCGTGGCATGTTACCACGTTTGCCCAGTCTCGCTCGCGCGTCTGCGTGCAAAGAGAGAGGGAGATGCAGCAGCGCAGCACGTTGTTGGTGCTGCATGATTGTAAAGGACGAGCACACACATGTAACACCAGGAGAGTGGCACGGCATGCACGCAAGCGGCTCCAGACACACCAGGCTGTGATAGTCGAGCCAGGAGGCAGCTGCTGCATGGCATATTCAGCAACAGCGACCGCTAACCAATCTGACAAAGCAATCCAAACATCACTACCTCTTGCAACACACACAGCCGCCCTGTGTTACCCATCTTTGCTGCGTGCAATAACACACACCTACATGCACTCAGTGCAGTGCACCTCACCATAAGACCACACACACCTGAACAAGCACCCCCATGCCACTCCCCTCCCGCCGTGCGGCCGCACTTTTGCGCTGCACACAAGCACACAAGCACACAAGCACACAAGCACACAAGCACACAAGCAAAACACACACGTACCTCGCAGGCCGCCAGCTGCGTCACGTGCGGCAGCTTACTCGCACCACACAGCCAGCTGTGTTTCACTCCTTGTTGCGTGCAAGCTCAAATCATTTTGACACCGAACCACGCACCTCGCAGGCCGCCATCTGTGTAACTCTTGGCAGCTTCAGCTCCTCCGCGCTGACCTTGAGCTTCTTGGCGCGTGCTGCTGTGTGCTTCTGGCTGAGCTCGCGGCTCTGCTGGTCCTGGATGGTGCTGAACAGCCGGAAGCTGCGGTCAGCGCCCGCAGACAGCAGCCGCAGGCCCTGCAGCGCAAACACGCAAGTGTGGCAAGTGCTGTGGATACAGATAGAAATACAAAGGATAGCGGGGTGCTGAACAGCCGCAAGCTGCGGTTAGCGCCAGCAGACAGCAGCCGCAGCCCCTGCAGCACAACAGCGCAAGTGTGGCAAGTGCTGTGAATACAGATGGAAATACAAAAGGATAGCGGGGTTCTGAACAGCCGGAAGCTGCGGTCAGCGCCCGCAGAGAGCAGCCGCAGGCCCTGCAGCACAACGGGATGCGTAAACAAAAGTGCGGTAGATTGTTGCGGTGTGGCAAGTCAAGGAGGGTAGCTGCTCAGGTGATGAAACGATGCTGCCAAGAGCGGTTTGTGTTTTCAGCAGTAGTGGACGACAAACACGCAACCCTCATGAGGTCTCTGTGCTGAGCAGCAAGCAGAGCATGCACATGCAGACCTCAACACAATCCTGCAGCCCATGCTGTGTGCAGGAGCGTGAGGATGCACTGCTTACCTCTGCATAATGCCGCACCACTGCAGGTGGCGCGCTGTGGCCGCTGCGGAACTTGAGCAGCCGCGGCACTGCATCTGTGCCGTCTAGCACCTGACACGACAAATCATAAAAGCAGCAGGCGACAGGTTTCTTGCTTAGTAAACACCACAGCACACTAAGTGACGGAAGCTTTTTCAACTTCAGCTGCTTGAAGGCGATAGGCGTGTCACAATTGACAGCAGTCGTGCATGCAGCAAGGCGCCGGCTAGAAACAGGGTCAACCCTCGGTCAACCCTCGGTCAAACCCTGGTCAACGCACCCACTGCTTGATGCTGTTGTCGCCCGCAGAGCTCATCAGCAGCGGCTCTCCTGCAAAGAAGTGCAGCCCCAGCAGAGGCCTGTCGTGCGCATCCCTGATGACATGATGCAGGCAGCGACCCTCCAAGTTCCACAGCGCAATAAGACCTGCGCTGCCTCCCACAGCAAGCAGCGGCAGACCCTGGCCTGCAGTTTAAGAAAATGGCGGGAGCAGCGGAGATGTACACAAGCCGTGAAGCAGCGAGGCAGCCGCATGAATTGGCGCGTGAGGGCAAGTGCAAGAGCAAGGCTGCCGCTGCTGTGCTGTGCGACTAGCTGGATGACATGAAAAGATAACGCTGTAGAAGACGTGCGCTGAGCATTGCCCACACACGAAGCCTTGCAGGAGAGACATATGCATGCAGGCCACACCACGCAGCATGTTCCTACAAAACAACTGCATATGAGGCTCGATCCTCCGCGCCGCACACAGCCTACCTGTTCTGAAGGAGAGGCAAGTAACTGCAGCGCTGCTTGCTGCTGCTGCGTTGGCCGCTGCTGTGCCTTGCAGGAACCGCGCTGCGCCTGTGCCTGCCGCTGCTGCGTTGTGAAGCACCATGACCTGCTCATCATACCGCAGATTGTGCAGGATTGCCCGACCGTCTGCTAGGCCCACAGCCATCACATCAAGCGCTGGGGAGGCGGCTAGGCAGCGCACGGGGGAGCCCCTGTGAGTTTGCAGGAAATGTTTGCAGGAGGGTTGCAGGCTGGTGTCAGGCAGAGGTTTGCTGCAGAGGTGCGTTCATACATGGCAATGCAACCACAGCAAGCATTTTGTATTCATGAAAGCTGCCAGGTCCCAGCAACGCAATGAAGAGGAGCAGAAGGGTTAGCGAGTGCAGGGCGGGATCCTGCATCACCAGAAGCTCATGCGTGCATGTCTCATTACACAGACAGCAGCTCAGATCACTCACCAGCTTTTGAAGCTGTGCACCAGCTGCTGCGTCTTGAAGTTCCACAGCTGCAGGCTGCCATCAGTGCCTCCAATCACCACCTTGTTTATGTAGGTGTCTGGGTGTGCCATGCAGCTGGGCTCAAAGTCAGCCCCGAGGTCTATCACAGCCTGCAAGCAACAATCACATACCATAACAAAGATGTGAGATAACATATCTGGATTGCATGGATGTATGCACATGGACAGTAGACTTTCTATAATGAAGGGGCTGAAGCAGAATCGAGACTCTTGGACACCCAGATGGCTAATCAACAAGCCTTCCCCTGCTGCATGGTGCTTCGCGAGGGGCAGGATGACCTACTAACGCGCCGCCTGCCTGCCATAAGATGCCTCGCAGGCTGCAAGGTCACCATTCCAGCAGTGCCTGCAAGCTGCTGCTGCTGGCCCCCGCGCTGCTTTTGCACCTGCATGCTGCTGGTCACCTCTGGTGCATCGTACTGCCCAATCTTCCACACCAGCAGCTGCCTATCTTTGCCTAATGACAGCAGGTTGTCACCAAGCACCAGCATCTGTAGCACAGCAGCACGGTGGCCGGCATACACGCCAGTCCTGCAAGCGGCAAACATACAGGTGCATGGCAGCAAACCCATCAGAAGACAGCACACAAGGTGCGCAGGGATTTCAGGCACGCCACGGCCAGCACAAGCAGAGACACCGGCGATAGTGGTGTTCACTGCGGCTCAGCAACTGCTGGCGCATGCTGCTGCAGCAGTAAGGGCAGGTAGTGGCCACCTGCAGCTCCATGCATGAAAATTTACACAGCCAGCCAGCCAGCCAGTCAGCCAGCTCTCTGCATCTACACACCACTGCTTCAGCTGCTGCAGCATGTGCCACCACAGGCAGTATGTGCAGGGGTGCAGGACTGGCTCCCTTCACCATAGATGCAACAACATTCTGCCTTACACAGCTCAGCATGCAAGCAGCGCCGTGGCTGAATGGCAGTGATGCCGTACGCTGGCTATGCTGTTCTCCTGCTGCTGCTGCACAGGAGAAGGTCCAGTCGGACGCTGCGCTGCTGCATGCGGCAGTGCCTGCAACTCACGCATGCATCCGCTTCGCCTCATGTATGGCTGCGCCAGTTGCTGCGAAAGTGAGGTCGCCCTTCGTGGCTAGCGCCACCACAGCACGAGGCAGCTGCAGGCAGCCAGGGCACACACACGGACAGCAGGAAAGAACGGAAAAACAACAACACGTGGGTAGGTGCGCCGTTAATCAAGGCATGCCTTGCACAGTGCCTGTTCCTCATGCCAGGTGACAATTACGTGTTGCTGCCACAATGCACTGCAGGCACAAAATATTGACGTTGACACCTGTGCCTGCCTTGCCTTGGCACTGCACAGCCCCGCACACTCAGCTGCACGGTGTTCACAGCTGCTGCTGCTGTGTGAAGACAGCATGCCGTGGGCTTAGTGCTACAGGGGCCTTGCGCAGCGTGTGCTGCCAAATCTGGCAGCTGCTGGCGCACCTGGGGTCCCACCATCACCAGCGTGAGCTTGGAAGTGTTATAGATCTGCAGCCATGCAGTATCAGGTCATGTCAGATGCGCGATGCAGTCACATGCATACGTGAGCATAGCTACGTTGCTGGATGAACGGCTGTTGCTCCGCTGGTCAAACCCTAGCACTGCCGTTGTCATGGCTAAGGTTCATGCAAGTGATAGTAACAAGGCTTGCAGACTTCCAAAACCACTGTGCATGTCAGGGGTACAGCAGCTGCTACAGCATGAGCTGCCGTTCCTATCATACCCCATGCCAATTACCTGCCAAGTCCTGCCGACACTGACAACAGCATAGGTCTCCTTGCCACGTCGTTGCACGGCAAAGGGAACATCCTCTGTGATGTACCCAAGTGCCCTGAACGGCTTGAAGAGCGGGCCTGACATGACTGCTGCTGCTGCTGCCGCCGCCACTGCCTGGCTACCGCCTGACTGCTGCTGCTGCTGCCGCAAGCCCTGGGTTATGCTTCTTATCAAGAACCCCCAGCTATGCGTCCATGTTGATTTGACAGCTTCTCAAACTCCAAATAGGAAGTTTCAAGCAGACCAGAGCACCCTTTCGAAACCAATGCAGTGTTATAGCAGCCAGCACCTCCAAAATAAGACAGGAGAACGCCTTTAACGACTGCCGTGTGCAGATTTTAGACTTTCACCGCTCCACGATCCCTGCTCACAGCGACAACATTGCACACTGGGCACACACTGCGGGCTGTCATGTCACTTGTCAGTTATTCTCGACGTACTGTCGTGTATATCAAGCTTTCTACGAGCTTTTCATGCTATATGTATCTAGGATTTGCAGGTCGCAGCTGCTGACAGGGTCGACATGCGTTTTGAGGAAGCTGTTTATAAGCCCTTCAGCAAGCTGTGAGCCAATGTTGCTTTTCACTGACGTTTAACAATTGAACAATGGAATATGACACAGTTTCTCCAGCTACGAGTGCAACCGATGATGTGCTTCTCTGCGTTCTCAAGCAGCTCGCGTCATGGGGACCTCAGACAGCACAAAAAGCAGCAACATCACGCTTTATATGGTTCCGAAACACGCTGCCACTCGTGTGTCAGCGCTGGCACCGGCTAGTTCTCGGCACACCCGGCCTGTGGAGTTCCATCATCATAGACCCCTCGGCAGAGGCGCTGCATGTGAAAAGGTCTACTAGACAGGATGCGTCTGCCACATGTGACGATCTGCAACGGGCAGGCTCTGGCACCAGCACACCTGTGAACCGGGGAGCTTCCCCTGTGCTGGGCAGCTCACCTGAAAGCGACACTGGGGGCTACTGGACCTCGCAATATGCACCATACCAAGGTCAGCTACCTATCTTTTGCCACTAAAGTCTGGTACACAGCCCTGCAGGGCCTGCATCAGCCATTAGGGTTTGGCCGAGCGGCAGCAGTAGCAGGATGGGTGCCCACAACATGCAGGACATTGCTGTGCCGGCCCTTCATCCGCTTTTTGCAGACTACTTTCTCTCTCCGAGCTGGCAGAATGTGCGAAATGTCTCATGCATGCGCTCTTAACTGCCGCTGTGCTCCTGCTCCTGCAGTGTCGCTCGGCCTGCCAGGCGGCAGCCCTCCTGCAAGCATCGCGCGGCAGCACCTCTCCCGCCTCTCCCTCTCCCGCCACCACCACCACCGCTGCAGCCTCTCAGCGCAAGCCGTGCTAACATGGCTGCAGCGCCACCCTGCAGTTGTCAGCGGCACGGGCCGCCTGCTGCTCGATTTGAGCCACCACAGCTACCACGACTTTGACCGGCAGGCGCTGGAGCAGCTGCTGGGGGCGCTGCCGCAGCTGGCCAGTGTGTGCTTGGTGGGAGCAGTGGAGGGCACTGATGCATACGAGCCTCTAGGTGAGCAAATGAATAGGTTGCAGCAGCTTGCAGCTGTGTAAGAGGTTGCAGCAGCGAGCAGCGTTCGTGAGGTTGCAGGAGGTTACAGCATCTGCCAGCAGCGTGCAGCTGCGGTAGCGTGCAGCGTGCAGGAGGTTGCAGTCACGCATCACCTGTTTTTGACAGCGGTGTGCAGCAGCAGCAGCAGCAGAGTCGCAGTAATGCACAAACGCCCATGCAAGCAAAGTCCAGCTGCTGCTACTGCTGCTAACCTTTGGAACTTGATGTCACAGCCGCAGTAGGGCCAGCTGCAGCCAGGTCCCCTGCTCTCTCCATGTGTCGCCTCCAAATGTGTCTTTTTTCTGCCGTAAGTCTTTGCATCTGTGGCTGTGTTGGAGCCGCCATGTAGGCCGTCTGCGCTGCTTGGCTGCGCTGGAGCTGTGCTGCGCCAGCCAGGCCTGCCTAGATGGCGGCTTACTAGCCCTGGGCTTCCTGCCGCGCCTCACCTCACTCAGCGTCAGTTTAGACATCCACCCGGCCAGCCCTGCGGCACTGAGTGAGCTGCCCGCTGGGCTGGCCAGCCTCAAGCTGGGCAGCATGTGGCTGGAGGGGCTGTCGGCGCAGCTGGGGGAGCTGACAGGTGGGCTGGGTGGTGGGCTGCGCGGTGGGCTGGGCGGTGAGCTGGGTGGTGGGCTTTGCTGGGTTTGATTGTTTGAACGATGCGACAAGGCTGCAGGTGGTATCTGCCATGGTCGGTTGGTGATGGCGGCAGTTGCCTGTGTAGAAGCACAAATGAGTTGAACTGCCCACTGCATGTGGACGGAGAAGTGCCTGCTAGCGCCTGCACGCACCATTATGGTCCTGTAACTTGCGCCACTGCTGCTTAATAATAATTGCTGCTGCTGCTGCTGCTCCTGCTGCTGCTGCTGCTGCTGCCGTGCAGACCTGACCAGCATCACCTTGGAGCGCTGCCAGCTGGAGTCCAACCCCATGCCGCTGCTGCTGACGCTGCCGCAGCTGGCAGCGGTCACGCTGCGCAACGCCAGCAGGCCCACACCCAACAGCAGCGAGGCGTGCCAGCTGCTCCCTATGACCCAGCACCAGCAGCAGCTAGCACAGCTGCAGGAGGCGGCAGCAGCAGCAGCAGCAGCGGCAGGCTCTGCCGGGCAGCATGGCCGGCGGCACCACCAACGGCATCACCACCATACTGCAGCAAGCAACAGCAGCAGCAGCAGCACTGGTGGGGCCAGGCGGGGCTATGGCAGCAGGCTGAGAGGCCTTAGAGGATCAGCAGGTAGCAGCACAGCAGCAGGCAGCAGCAACTTACCCAGCAGCATGCTCACCAACACGAGCATTACCTCGCTTTCATTAGTGGATATGGGGCTGCAGCAGCTGCCGAGCTGCGTGTCGCAGCTGGTGGCTCTGCAGGACCTAAACCTTGCGCTAAACCACGACATGGGGCTAAACCCCGGGGCTTGCCTGCCTGCTGAGCTGGCACACCTGCAGCGGCTGCATGGTATATGCTTAGGGCATTGCAGCCTGGGGCAGCTGCCGCCAGTGCTAGCCTTGCTCACGGGCCTCACGCGGCTCGAGCTGCAGGGCAATGCGCTGTCAGTGCCAGGGTTTGGCGCCCAGCTAAGCCCTGATACACTGCCAGGGTTCAGGCACAGCTTGAGGGTTTTAGATCTCGGGGGTCAGGGCAGCTCGCGTGGCCGCATGCGGGGCATACCGAGTTGGGTGGGCAGCTGCAAGTTGCTGAAAGAGCTGCGGCTGGGGAGCCACTGCCTCGCACACTGCAGCAGCAGCAGCAGCAGCAGCATCAACCCCAGCAGCAGCAGCACGCTTGTGCGGGCTGAGGCTGGCAACAGCAGCATGCACTCAGCATCCTTTGGCAGCACTGGCAGCGCAGCAGCAGCAGCAGCAGCAGCAGCGAGGTCAGCCGCCAACGGAGCAGCAGCAGCGCCAGCAGGCAGCAGCAGCCCGGGTGCGAGCGGCTACTACACCCCAAGCCTAACCCACAGCCCCAGCAGCAGCAGCAGCAGCCTTGCGCATGGCAGCGCCGGCCTCACTGCTGCTGCTGCTGCAGGGCCTAACGCTGCTGCTGCTGCTGCTGCTGCCGGGGAGTGCTGGCTGGGGCTGCTGCAGCTGCCTGGGCTGCTGCCGCAGCTGCAGGTGTTGAGCATTGAGGGCGGCATGTGGGAGCACCGGGCGGTGCGGGAGGCGCTGGCGCTGGTGCGGCAGCTGGAGCGGCAGGGCAGCACACTGCAGGTGGTGCTGCCGCTGTGATGCATTTGATGCCTCGAGTGGTACATGTCTCAAACTAGTGTTGGAGGCTGGGCACACAGCAGCAAGCTGCAGGTGGTGCTGCCGCTGTGAATGGTGATGCGACAGTGTGTCCAACACGCACAACGGTGTGTTTGGTGTGTGGTGGCAGGCGGTTTTGGTTGATGCTTGTGCGGCAGCTGGAGTGGCAGGGCAGCAAGCTGCAAGTGGTGCTGCCGCTGTGATGTGACAGTATGACCACACGCACAAAGTTGTGTGTGGTGTGTGGTGGCAGGTGACTGTGGCTGGAGGTGTGGCATGCAGCAGCGAGCTGCAAGTAGTGCTGGTGCATTGAGCTCTGTGCCATATTCAACACGACAACAGCTACTAGTAGTGTAGTACAACGGTTGTCAGCGTTGCATCGGCTTAATCACAGGGCTTTTGGCGGCGGGGGCATGTGACGTGCCTATTTGTGGCCGTTGCTGCCCTTTGTTGATTCACCCTGTATTGATACTCACCAACACTGAGTCAGACATGGAGTTGCCCACAGATGGGGTCCACGACCATCACACATTCTTGCCATAGAGGTTCAACCAAGTTGCGCTTCCTGCTCCGCGACCCGGGGATTGATTCCTGGCGAGAGCAAACTGTTGTGTCGCTGCCTAAGCAATGCTTGTACGCTTGTATCTTGAGTTGCCGCCAGAGGCGCCTCACAGCTCTGGCAGCTGAACAGTGAGTATGCTGGTGTGAGTCAAGGGTTGTTCATGTGCTGTCACTTGTGCTGTCTCTTGCTGGACTACGGCGGTGCGCCCGCGCGCATGCCTGTTGCCGTCGCAAGGAGTTGCAGGATACATGCATTGCAGATTGTTTTGCAACGTGTCGTTGCCACGTGTGTGACTGGCATCAGTTGATGGTGATGGAATAGGTGGTTGCCCAATGAGCCTGTCATTGGCTCAATAACGGCCTGTGTTCCCATCGTGTAACACACGTATCGTGATGGGAGGTGGTGGGTTACGTGCGAATCCTGGTCTTGCGTGCGAACGGTACAGAGCACCGATAGCAATAGACTGCGCTGCGCAACCAAACGCGGCACATTGCTAGCCGGCTTCACAGTGCGCCCAGAACAATAGAGATGGCCTGCAACATGCATGAGCATGCTGCTGCTTTGAAATTATCATTGCATTGCTTTGCCACGCACACAGCGTGCAGAAGAACCTGCATGTAACATGAGGGTGCCGTGTGCCCAGACAAACAGTTCGCTGCTCCACAACCACAACCACGCCATGGAGCGTCTCCACCTGCCATGCCTACTGTGACCTGCAAATGACATGCTCTCATCGCCACCTCTTCAAGGCCGCATCAACAGGCTGCGATCACGCGCAGCTGCGATCACGCGCAACACATACAAAGCCGCATAGCATGTCAACTGCCTCCTTACCACCCTGCACCATGTGCGGCACAGCGCTGTACAACCAAGCCATAAACCCGCCCCAGCGTGCAATCACGATATCACATACGCTGCGTTCATGTCGCACACACGCCGTGCAGCCTACACTGCTGTACAACCAAGCCGTTAAACCGCCCCAGCGTGCACAAGCGCGCTCAAAGCGGGCAGGCCGCCTCGCCAGTGGGGACACAGATCTTGCATGCAGCCTACAGTGCTGCACAACAGCCTTGCAATGCATCACACCAGCCTCCAGAAACATGCACTCACAGTGAGCACACCGACTCGTCAGATGAGTCCCAGATTAGTCCCCGGCTCCAGCTCTGTCAATCCCCCATGCAAGGTCGTGCTACTGCGCTCACAGCGAGCACACCGACTCGTCGGTGGGGTCCCAGATCAGCCGCTGGCTCCAGCGCTGCTCCGCAGGCAGCTCGTCGTACTCCGCGCTGCTGGCCGCCGCCAGCACCGCCACCAGCGCCTCCCTGCTCACGTTGATGCCCCTGTTGCCCAGCTCGCGCAGGATGTCTGCCAGGTATGCTGCGCCGTCGTTGGTGGGCCCGAAGAGGCCCGTGAGCACCTCGTTCAGTGCCTGCAGCTGCGGGCGGCTGAGGCCGCCAGCAGGGGACTGCGGAAAGATGGGTAGAAGGACAGGGAGATGAAGCAAGCAGCAGAGAGAGGAGGACGCAGCAACGGGTAGGACATTTCAAAGGGCTCGCCTCCTATGCTGGTGCCAGCATGCCAGAAAAGAGTGGCCACAGGCTGCATGCACTGTACGTGCATTTCCTGCAAACCACCTAAACCGAACACATGCGCAACGCCTGAAGGCTCCTTGATGCAGCAGCACTTGCATTCGAAGTGCATGCAGCACACAGCAAGCAGCTCTGCAGCTCACCGCCTCGTGGCGCTTGGCCTTTGGCGGCGCAACACCCTCCGCATCCGCTGCAGCAGCGCCCTCGCTGCTGCCTGCTGCAGCAGCCGCAGCAGCAGAGCGCGGCCGCTTGCGGCGCTGCTGCCTGCTGCCCTGCTGCTGCTGCGCCTCGCCGGCAGCCTCCTCCTTATCCTGCTGCTCCTCGTCCTCTTCCTCCTCGTCTTGCATGGCGTCGTCTTCGTCGTCGCTCCAGTCGCGCTGCTGCTGCTGGCGCTGCTGCGCTGCCGGCTGCTCCTCCTCGACGCACTGCAGCAGCAGCAGCGGAAGAAGCGCATCAAGTCAGGACACAGTTCCTCACGAGCAACATTGCACCATCACCTGCCCAAATGCGAACATGGCACATACCACATTCTCATTGTCTAACAACACAAGCACCCCGCCGTTGCAAGCACTGCATCCCATGGCAGCCGCATCGGCACATCAAGCGCAGTGCTCAGCCCACCTGCGTGTAGCAGGTGTCCAGGATGCGGCTGGCCACAGCCACATCAACCGCCTCCACACTGTCAGCCATGTGCAGCTTGGCGTGCGCCTGGCTCAGGCGGATGAGCGCCTCCAGGCTACGAGCAGTCACGGGCAGCGCACTGCGGAGAAGGGACAGGGAGGCAGCAGGGGGTGCGTCAGCAGGAGGGAGGCAGGCAGCCTGCTCTGCTGTGCCGCAGTTGCAGAGTGGTATGTATGTGGATGTTGCAGGTGCATGTTGTTTTGCAGCAACTGAAGCACAGCAGTATCAAGCTATCTAGTTCAAGACTGGGCGCGCCGTCAAGCAGTCCAGCACACAAGAGCAGCCACACTCAAAAGCACAAGCGCATTTTCAAGCAAAGTGAGGCAGCAGCGGGCCGCATTGGTACTCACGCCGACTGCGCGTGCTGCCGCATCTCCACCCATTTGTTCTGGATGGCCTGCTCAGCCTCGCGGCTCATGGGCATCTCGTGGTTGGTGCCCTGCCAGCAGCAGCAGCAGCGGCAGCACATTTAGCGGGAGAAGCAGTGTGAAATTCACATAACTTTCAGCAGATGCACGTACGACTGTGTTGTGTCAAGCGCGTACGCCTCACATGTGCCACATGCTGTTGCTGGAAGTGTACCGCCTTGTACTGCATTGTACCGCCTTGTACTGCCACTCACCGGGTACCTGTACCGCCGCACATACAGGATGTACCGCCGCAGCAGCTCAGGGTCCAGGCCGCGTGTCAGCTCGCGCTTGCGCAGCGCGCGCAGGCGTGGAGCCAGTGCCCCATCGTCGACCACCTGCCTGCACAGCTCCTCCGCGCCCTCCTGCAGAACCAGTGATTGACAAGTGACAACACGGCACAACAGCATATAAGGATAGGTCGGTCTCAGCCACATGCAGCGCCAGCGCCGTTATCAGATAGATGCTTGCGCGTGACAGGCGCAGGCACACAGCATGTGTGCTGGCTACCTGTGGCAGCTGGTTGCACATTGCATGCCAACCCTGGCGCACCACAGCTCTCACAAAGGCGGACGCTGTTCAGAGCCAGGGGCCGGCAGCGGCAACCGCGAGGACGCTGGTCCGCAACATACCACGCCCAAGTAACATGGCAGCACGCACACCACACCATGCCGACACACTGCAAGCAGCAACAGCAGCAGCGCCATCTCACCTCCAGGTCTCCCAGGTCTGCCACATTGGCATCACCCAGCTCGTCCTGAGGCCACTCATCAGCGCCAGCGCCGCCTGCTGCTGCGCCGTGGTGTGCGTTGAGCACGTTGCCGCCCTTGAGCCACACAGGGGCGCCGCTGCCCTTCTTGTAGTCACCGCCAAGCTTGATCTCTGCATGCAGCAAAAAACACATCAACTTATG
>RWJK01001210.1:47410-96939 GCA_004335835.1 Scenedesmus sp. ARA3 | reverse complement strand
GCATGCGGCAAAAAACACATCAACTTATGTAGAGTGATGCACACACAGGACAGCAGGGGCGCCGCTGCACTTCTTGTAGTCACCACCCAGCTTGATCTCTGCAGACTCAAAAGGCACAACATTGTGATGCACACCACACTCGACATGATGGGGCACAGCCGGACAATGCAGGCAGCGGTCAACAGCAGTCACACTGCATAAACAGATTCATTTTGAAAGGCCCAGCAGTCGCGCCTGCCATGAGGTCCACAATGCCATTGCATCACAGGAAACTGCATCCTTGACAAAGGATCAAACAATGTGATGATACATATGGTATATTAAAACAAACCGGCAGCCGCACCTGCCATGAGGTCCATGATGCCAGGCTCAGTGGGCGCGGTCTCGCTGGTCTCCCCAGGCTGGCGGTACAGGTGGCCGCGCAGCACGTGCTCCGCCACCTGGCAATACGCAGGCAGTACACAGACAGTAAACAAGCAGAACACAGGCAGTACATGTCAGCGGAGCAAGAGCGTCACAGAACATGCAGCAGTATCATACTGCTCAATGACTGCTACTGCACATCTGGAGCTGCAAATACGACTCACGACACGTATGGTGAGGCACTTCAAGAGCAGCAGCAGCAGCGCTGAGAGCAGCCTCACCTCCTTGTCCATGGCTGTGTTGGTATTGTCCAGCACCACAAACAGCATGTCGAAGCGCGACAGCAGCGAGTCGGGCAGGGACACGTTCATGTTGATGCTGCTCTTGCGGTCGTACGTGCCGTACAGCGGGTTGGCGGCAGCGAGCACGCTGCAGCGCGCATTCAGCGACGCCTGCGGCCAGCAAACAATAGTATGTCAGTGATGCGTCTATGTGCAGCAGTCAGTGCGCATTCAGCGAGGCCTGCGGACGACACACACAGCATGACACAGCATGACACAGCATGACACAGCATGACACAGCATGACACAGCATGACACAGCACAGCGGCGGCAGAAGGTCGTTTATTACAGCTGTGGAGGCAGCCCACACAAAAAAGGCACAGGCGGCCTGCAGGAGGTTGCAGCTGAGCATTTCCTGCTGTTGCTGCTGGACGAACATTGGCGAAAAACAGAGTCCAGCGCAGCAGCCATAGTCCACCTACACCAAGGCAGCACACCACTTCATCAGCACTGCATGCGCACCTGGATCCCCGCCTTGGCGATGGTCACTGTCTGCTGCTCCATCACTTCGTGGATGGCAACGCGGTCGTCCTCGTTCATCTTGTCAAACTCGTCGATGCACACCACGCCGCCGTCCGCCAGCACCATCGCACCCGCCTCCAGCCGCTTCTCACCGGTCTCGCGGTCGCCTGCAGGAAGAAGAAACAACACGATTGACAGCAATCAGTAACGTGCACACATATAGCCCGGCAGCGTGATAGCACCAGCACGCCCGTATCAAGACGCTTCCCGTGGGTCTCACAGTCGCGTGCGAGGTGATAAGTCAATGTTGAGTCAAACAGTGTGGTACAGCAGTTGGTGCATTGACTGCTGTTGACTCTCTTACTGTAGTGTCACCAACCAGCTGACAGTGCTCAGACACACCAACTATTGCTTCCCCCAGCAAACACCGGAACTGGCTGCTCCAGCCGCACATACAGCCAGACGCCGCACTCACTGGTCACTGCCGCCGTCAGACCCACGCCGCTGCTGCCGCGACCGGTGGTGGACACTGCGTGCGGCGCCACGCTCATGACTGCGCGCAGCAGCTGCGACTTGGCCACACCAGGGTCTCCCACCAGCAGCATGTTCACGTCACCCCTGCAACAACGCGGCAACAACGGCATTGAGAAGTGTCGAACGCTAATAGGGACATGTTCAGCCTATACGCGCCCTCCACCAGGGGCAAGAGCGCTGTGTATCAGCAGCGTCTGTGTGCTGCTTGGTCATTCCTCAGCATGCTCGCGCAGCCCACTTCACTGACGTGACACAAGCTTGACGACATGCAGAGGAATCACCAAGCAGCACACCGACGCTGCTGATACACAGCGCTCTTGCCAACAGGCGGGCACAGAGGCAGCATGCGCGGTTACGCCACAATCACACCAACGTCCTGTGCTGTCCACAGGCATCCGGCCTCACCTGATGTGGCTGTTGTTGACCACTCACTCCACGCCGCCCCACAAGCCCTGGAGCCGATCTGCGTGCAGGCAGCCAATAGACGATCAAAATTTGCAAAAGCCAGCTTCTGCTCTCACCTGATGTGTGAGTTGTTGACGACGCGCTCCACGCCGCCCATGAGCATGAGCACCAGCCCCTCCTTGATGGTGTCGTGGCCGTAGATGGACGGCGCCAGGCTGTTGGCCAGCAGCTTCAGCGCCCACGGCCTGCACGTGAAGGGGCGGCAGCAGCAGCAGCAGCAGGTGGGGACAGGAGCAAGCAGCAGCAATAGTGTGAGGTGAGGCGCCGGGGCGTTGGCCAGCAGCTTCAGCGCCCACGGCCTGTAGGTGAAAGGGTTGCACAAAACATAAAGGCAAGCAGCGGTGTGAATGGGAAGCAGGAGGCATACATGAAGAAGATTAAGCCTGGCTGTTGGCCAGCAGCTTCGGTGATCACGGTCTGAGGCAGCAGCAGCAGCAGAAGGCGCACGCACAACAGAAGCAGAAGCATTGATGTGTGAGAGGTGCAGCTGCATGACAGACACTGAAACGCGTTGCAAAAACACAGCAGTCAGTTACTCTGCTCGTCTCGGCCCTGCTCGATGCTGCCGCCGCGCATGCACACGTGCAAAAGTCGCCGCCAAGGGGCAACATCACTCCAAACAGCAAGCCTGCACGTGGCACGCACCTCTGCGCGATCTTGTTGATGTTGGCGATGTCCTCGCCGCGCCACTTGTAGCGGTCATGCGTGAGCTTCTCCACGCTCACACCAACCACCACACTCCTGCAGGGCACACGGGAATGCAGTGCAGCAGGTGGCAGGCAGGGCAGGGGCGTCAACAGCTGGCCCGTTGCCAACTGCACACGCATGCGCAGCACAGCAGCTGCATGCTGTGTGAAAAAAACTTTGCAGCCTGTCGGCTGCACTGTCTGGTGCTGATGCGTGTTGGCGTTTGCGAGTGTGCTGAAAAAGGCCGCCTGACAGCTGCAACAGCATGCAGCCTTGCGGCAGGTAGCAGCCATGCTTGCAACCTAAGCACTGCCACCACCCCAAGCCCTGCGCCGCACCTGTAGGCACCGCTGGTGCTGCCGCCGCTGCCTGATGACGCCAGCGGCCTGAAGATGCCCACGATGGCCACGCGGTCGCCCGGCTTGCAGGAGTCCACCAGGTCGGCCTCCAGCACAATCTCCACTGCAGCAGCAGCACACAGAGCAGCAGCAGCGGCAGCAGCAGCACAGAGAGCAGTTGATCGCTGGTGGCAAGCTTGCAGGAGTCCACCAGGTCGGCCTCCAGCACGATCTCCACTGCAGCAGCAGCAGCAGGCACCAGCATTTTCATATAACAGTCAGTTCAGTTGACTACACCAAATGTGGCTGTACATGTGTATCAAGTTGATTCACAGCAAACCACTGGACCCTGTTGCGCTGGCGATAACTATTGCGTGCAAGGGGCTCGAGCTGCTGCTGTGTGTGTTATAGCGGGTTTTATAACTTCTGCGCGTCAGCCCTGCACGCACCTGAGTGTGGCAGCTGCCCTGGGGGCGCAGTCTCTGGCAGCTCCTGCAGCCCGATGACCTGGTTGTCCTTGTAGCGGCACTTGCCATACTCGGTGGTGAGCAGGTTGCCCGCCTCGTCGCGCGTGGGGTAGGAGGAGCCTGCGGTTCATGAACAACGTTCGGCAAGATCAACGCATTGTTAGCTGATGTTATAAACCAACCGCATAGCAGCGCTAGAAGGTTTGATACAGTTGCACACATGCTGCTGCCCCGCTGCTGCCGCTGCTGCTGCCAGAAGGCCTGTGTGCCGCTCACCCGTGGGCAGCCCAGTGAGCGCAGCGACACTGAGCAAGATACGCTGCTGCTAGGCTGCTGCTGCTTCCAAGGCCCTTCAACTCAGAACAAAACAATGCCGCTCACACTTACCCGTGGGCAGGCCAGTGAGCGCGGTGATGTCCCTGTACTCGCGGCTGGTGGTCACGCCCGTCACCGCGCAGTAGTGCACGCTCTTCACCAGCTTGGGCCGCACCAGGCTGCAGCGCGTCACGATGCCGTACACCTGCGGGAAGGGCAGCAGTGATGCGGAACTTCCATTGAGGCGTGGCTCTCCTTACCTAGTCACCACCTTGCTAGACAGCAGCAGATCATATCTAGCGAGCATGATTAGTGGGCAGGATATGCAACATTACTGGCCGCTGCATGCACGCGCACGCATCGGCTGCTGCATGCAAGCCACAAAGGCCCAGGCAGCACAAAAACACGCAGCGGCACTGCGCGCCCCACCCACCTTGACCAGCTTGCCCAGGTGGCTGCTGTTCAAGTTGCGCGGCGACACCTCCAGCTCGCCAAACTCGCCCTTCAGCCCCACCAGGATCTCGCTGTCCTCGCTGCTGAACTCTCCTGCAAAGTCCTCGCTCGACTTCACGTACTCGCCCACAGCGTCCTGCAAGCCGGGCAGGTACTCGGTGGGCCGCTCCAGCAGCTGGCGCTGCACCGCGGCGTTCCAGTTGCGCAGGCGGTAGTTCTGGATGTCCACCCTGCAGGAGGAGTGGCGGCAGGATTGGTGTCACTGATCAGTGACGGACGCGGCCAAAAAAAGGCAGCACACGGTGTGTTGGGGCCAAGCTGCACTTTGCGCACATTCATCCATCACTCATAACGCTGCGCACCTGTTGCCCAGCACTTTGATGATGTTGTTGGTCTTGTGGTCCCTGTCGGCCAGCTCATCCTTCATCTGGTCGCTCAGCTTCCAGCCATCGCTGTCCTCCCAGCTCAAAAAGTCGGCAAACAGGCGCTTGTGCGCGAGGCGCGTCTCGATTGTGTCATCCATGGCTACTGCTGCTGCTGCTAGCCTGGAGCATGGGGCATGAAGAGCAGCATGTGTGTGGCACAGCGGATAGCATGTGTGCATGGTTGTGTGCGTGTGAAGGGCATTCGGTTGATCGAGTGGTGGGTGTTGATGCGGATGCTGGCAGTGCTGGTGCTGGCAATGGCACACTGCACAACTGCTCTAGCGATGAACACTATGATGCAAGAACAACTAGACAGTTAAAATTTCAACAATAACAATGGAAATGAAAGGACCAGGCATGCTCCTGCTGGTGAGCTGTGTCCTGCTGTGATGTGCCTGCACAGTGCTTGCTGCTGCTCTGCTCCTGAGCTGCCTGCCCTATCCTTGCTGGCGTGGCGCTGCAGGCCCCGATACTGCTGCACTTGATAACCTACCCACAAAGTTAGCCCGTATGGATCCCTGCTAGCAAAAGGGATAGCTGCTGCTTCGAACTAAGCAGCTGATTGCAACGGGCAGGACAAGACAACGGCCTGCTGGCTGCTGCGGTGCGAGTTCTAAGGCGCAACTGAGGTTGGAGTCGTTGATTGGCTTTTGTCGCTTGAGTAAAAGCGTTGTGCCGTAAACCTTGCCTTCTCAGCGAGCAGCAACTGGTTCAGGACGATGTATGGTCGCAACAGCACTGATCGCGAGCTAAAACTGTTCGCTTTGGTGTGCAACTTGTCCGCGCTTTACAGCCGTGTGTGGAGCGCGCCTTGACAGCGGCCATGATTCAAACTCAGACTGTGGCGCTCTTTTCGTGACATATAACAGCTTGACGCTTGAAAGACGCTTGACAATAATAATCAATTCGTTTTTCAAAGGAACGGTGAATGGCTCTCGTCGACATTGTTCGTCGCTCCTGAACACAGGTCCAGCACACAGGTCCTGAACACAGGTCCGGTCCAGCATACCGGGATGTCACCCTTGTATCAGCAGCAGTGATGTTGCCGTGTTCAACCTTGTTTTTGTCGTCCCTTCTCGTCATATTGAAAGATCTATTTATGGATCGGCACTCTTAGCTCGAGTCATCCTTCAAGGCTGGTGCCATCTTGTGCCGCTTGCTCGACTCTGCGATAATAGGACCTTCATTGACTAAAGTTCACTAGCATCAAACAATGGGGACGGCTTTAGATGTGAGCTGCCCAGCTTGGCACAGCTAGGGTTGTGCTGTGCTGGGGCAGCTGGCTCGCACCAGTGGCACTGCCGCAGTGCTGCTACTGCTGCTCATGCTGCTGCTGCTGCTCCCTGCCGTTGCAGAGCTCAATTCCCCTGGTGGACCTGAGTCAAGACGAGGCAGCAGCAGCGCAGCAGGTGTATGCTGCATGCAGTGGCCCGGGCTTCTTCTATGCAGCAAACCATGGCATCCCCCAGGAGCTGCTGTCTGAACTATTCAAGCAGATGCGGGCAGCCTTTGCCTTGCCTGAGCAAGACAAGATGGCGATGCTAGCAGATGAGAACAACAGAGGATGTGAGCAGCAGGGTTGCAAGGATGCTCAGCTGGCAGGGTGGTGTGCAGCTGCTGGCCTTCTCCTGCCTGACCACCCAGCAGCAGCAGCAGCAGCAGCAATAGCAGCAACTGCAGCAAGAGCATAGCTGAAAGCTGAGCTGCTATACCAACTGGAGACTGCTCTGTACTGCCCCTATAGCAGCTGCAGCAATTATTGGCCAGTGCCCCTGGTGTCAGACAGAGCCGGTGTGCGGTTGAGCTGGCCTGCCATGCAACTGCTGCCGCTGCGCTGCAGACACGCCGTACGCAGAGGAGACGCTAGACCCAGCAAAGCAGACACGGGGAGATACCAAGGAGGGCTTCTACTTTGGCAGGTGCACACCATGCATATGCACCGGTAATGTGCTTGCAAGGCAAGCCGCAGTTTGTCACTGCACTGCCGCGGCACAACGTCGGCCAGACTAATCAGGCCATCCAACACTGCCCAGGACCTGCTAGGTGCACTGCTGCTTGCACATCACTGCATCCTGGGCTGGTGTCTGTTGGTGCTGGCAGCAGTGTATGGTGACAGTTGTTGTGTGCTGGTTGTGTGCTGGTGCAGGGAGGTGCCAGCAGACAGCGAGGAAGGGCAGCTGCCACTGCATGGGCCCAACCAGTGGTGAGCGCTGTGTGAGCAGACTGTGCTAAATTTATACTGGGCACAGCAGGACGTTCAGGCCATCTGCATGTCCTTGCTTCATACCTGCTGCTGTGTTGCCCTTCAAGTTGAGCGTGTCCTTGCTGGCCTTTTGCAGCCGCCATGCAAAGTACAGTATTGCATAAGAAACGGCCCACGCGTGACTTTTGGGGTTTAGGAGTATCTCGAGTTGCGCTCCACCCAATCAGGCGGTGCGTAACTCATCTGCTGTGCTGCTGCGCAGTGCGAGTGCAAGCCTTCGTAGGCGGTGCGCAACTCATCTGCTGTGCGGCTGCTTACCGCAATTGCAGGCCTGTGGAGCAGCTGCTGCCAGGCGTGCTGGCTTTGTGTGGCCTCATTCCATGGCAGTGCGCAACCTTACTAGATGCTGTGTAACTGCTGGGCTGATCCGCTGTGTAACATTGTATGTCACCATTGCAGGCCTCCAGAGCAGCTGCTGCCAGGCTTCCGCCAGGCAGGCACCATTCAGGCATAACGCATGTCATTGTGTACCAATTGCTCCATGTTTGTAACATGTACGTGACAATCGCAGGCCTCCGGAGCAGCTACTGCCAGGCTTTCGCCAGACAGTGACCGCCTACTGCGATGCAGCGACAGGCCTAGGAATGCGCCTGCTGCGGCTGCTGGCGCTGTCTCTGGGCCTGCCTGGGGGCTACTTTGCACCCTACTTCACTCACCCCATGGTGGCGCTGCGGCCGCTGCATTACACAGCTGAGGTGAGGAGGTGGGGGGTGTGAGGCGCTGCTGCTGCTGCTGCGTTTGGCCGCAATAGGCAGCAGCAGTGGCGCGTTGACTGACAGACTGGCAGTGCAGGCTGCTGGGTGTTGCATGAGGCATGGCACTGTCTTTGGGCCTGCCTGGAGACTACTTTGCGCCCTACTATACACGCCCCATGGTGGCGCTGCGGCCGCTGCCTTACACAGCTGAGGTGAGGAGGTGGAGGGTGTGAGGCGCGGCTGGTGCGGCTGTGTTTGACGGCAACAGGCAGCAGCAGCAGTGGCGCTGTCTGCCGCAGGTCGGCAGCACAGGCTGCTCAGGTGTTGGCATCAGGCATATACCAGGTTTGCTTTTGTTCTGCACCGAAGCGTGTGGTAGTGGCCGTGGATGCAGCACACGTTGGTGGGGAGGCTTGGATCTGGTGCATAAATAACTTTGTCACTGCTGCTGCTGCTGCTGCTGCTGCTGCTGCTGGCGCCGCAGGTGTCGTCACCGGGCGAGGGCGTGTTTGGTGCTGGCGCGCACAGCGACTACGGCATGCTCACGCTGCTGGCCACTGACGAGGTGCCGGGGCTGCAGGTGGGACGCAGCAGCAGCAGCAGCAGCAGCAGCGGCAGCAGTGATGAGGTGCGGGGGCTGCAGGTGGGCAGCAGCAGCAGCAGCAGCAGCAGCAGCAGTGACGAGGTGCCGGGCCTGCAGGTAGGCAGCAGCAGCAGCAGCAGCAGTAGCAGTGCAGTGCGGGTTGACTGTGCAAACATGAACAGGTGCTGGGGCTGCAACAGCAGCTGGGTTGCTGCAGCTCTCTACACCCACTGCAAGCAATGAAGGAGGAACTGGGTACCTGATCACAACCCTCATGAGCGGTAGATCGGCTCGCTGGGCTTGTGCCTTAGGTAGGTCCGTCCTATACTTTGGTGTTTGCATTGGTATCGGCATTGCTGTTACGTCGCCAGCATGTGCCAGCTGGGCTTGTTGACCTGCTGATGGTGTTGCCACAGCGCTGTTGCATGTGGTTGCTGCCTGCACGTTGCAGGTGCACCTGGACGGCAGCTGGCAGGATGTGCAGCCGCTGCCGGGGGCCTTCATAGTCAACTTAGGAGACATGCTGGAAAGGTGCGGC
This sequence comes from Scenedesmus sp. ARA3, assembly GCA_004335835.1. Lineage (NCBI taxonomy): Eukaryota > Viridiplantae > Chlorophyta > Chlorophyceae > Sphaeropleales > Scenedesmaceae > Scenedesmus > Scenedesmus sp. ARA3. The sequence continues at coordinate 88,010 of RWJK01001210.1, read as the reverse complement.
TGGCCGTGGCCGCATGGTAGAACTGTGATACATCTGCTCTGCATTTGCTACTGCAATACTTCAAACAATGCCGATGTTGCCTACCTGGGGTGAATGTTGTTGGCCAGCTGGGCCTGTGGTGTTTTGAAGTCCAGCGGCAAAAAAACTTTTAGACTGTTGCTGGCGTTGAGCAAGGCAGATGCAGCCACATCCAAAGCAATCTCAAATGCTTGGTCGTCACTGCCACGGCACACAAAGTTTTTAAACAGGTCTGGATGCTGCTTTGCAGGTGGTCGAACGGCATTTTTAAATCGACCCTTCACCGTGTGATCAACACCACCGGCCAGGAGCGCTACTCCATTCCCTTTTTCTTCGAACCCAACTTCACAGCAAAGGTGGAGTGCCTGCCGTGCTGCGTGACTGAGGAGCGGCCCGCAGCTTACCCACCAACAACAGCAGGGGAGCACCTGCTGGCGATGTATGCGCAGACGCATGCAGGCTATGATGTGAACAGGAAAGCGCAAGGAACAGCAGCGACTGTAGCATAGCTTGTGTGCTTGCAAGGGTGATGTGGGTGCCAGAATCCCTTACTTGACATCGGCTCGTTCAGAAGTTGCGAAATTGTGAGGAGTGCGCTTGGTGGTTGGTGTTGCAGCTTCCTCATCAACCTTACCGTGCAGCTTGCTGAGCGCTGCCGGTGCCAATTTGTGAGCAGCAGCTTGACATCATACCTCGTCAGGCCTTCTGAACGTGGCATCAATGAAGCCGACAATTGCTGCTTTACTGCGGATTGGGTGTGGTGGCATGCACCTGCTCAACAAGGACTTGACGAGCACTGCTCGTGTCCGTCTGGCGGTTGGCCAACTGCTGCCGATGAAGTCGTCCAATGTAACAAGCAGCGCCAGGAAGTCACTAGGGCCGCTTTAGGAGACGTATCACGCGCTTACATGCTGATCAAAAGCCAAAGGTATCTTACTGGTACCTCGTTGCGCCTCGTGCATAGAATAGTCCAGCGCGAAGTCCTTGTCGGACAGGAGGTTGCTGCATCACTTACTCCATCAGCATTGATTGGTTGGCGTCAACTCACACGCGTCCTACAGTTCTTTAGTTGGCAACACCGCAAACCGAGCAGCTGGAACCAGCAGCTGCTGCTGCAGGTTGATCAGAGCGGGTGGCGTCGAACTCGTAGCCACTGGCTCAAGCATAGCGTGTTCAATACACGTTAGCACAATTATGGCATTGCAGCAGCCACAGCTACGCATGGTGACAGCATCTTGGGTTGGCCTGGTGCTGGTGGCGGCAGGTGCGCATCCATCTACCAGCCATCACTGGCAGCTTGCAATTGCAGTTGCAGGCAGCTGCTGCGCTGAAGCTTCATCTTCGTTGCATCTCGCACGTGTTTTCCATCGTGCATCTGCCGTAGCGCTAGCTGGGCTACTTAGCCAACAGGTGCCACATTGCCTTTAGCTGAAAGCTTCAAGCCAAGTTTGCTTGAACCTGCCATGTGTGTTTGCTTGCGGTTTGTGTGCGTGCAGCGCTGCTGCTGTGGCGCCCAGCAGCAGCCCAGCAGGTGGGCATGATCGCCGGCAAAGACAACCCGCTGCCCTGCACCTGCACGGACGTTGACGTGCGCGTGAGCTTCATCAGTGTGGTGGACTACACCTGCTGGTGAGTGGCACGCACAGTACATCACTCTATTTTCTGTTTTCAGACCATGTGTTCAACCTGTTGTGGCTCATACCATCTAAGATGGTGCCAGGACCCACATGTAACTATCCCCTCTCATTCTATTACATACGCCCAGCAGCTCGAACAGATCTCCAGTCAGCAGCTCAGGTTTCAAGTTCCTAGCAGCTCAGATAATTGCTTTGTAGAAGCTCGCGTGCCATGATAGGTACTCCTCTGCAAAATGCCCAGCAGCTCAGACAAAATCGCATGCTGACTCGGAAGTTGAACTGCGCCTGCTGATGCTGCTGCTTGCTGCTGCTGCTGCTGCTGCTGCTGCTGCTGCTGCTGCTGCTGCTGCTGCTGCCTTCCCAGGCAGCAGTACACGTTTGGCAACTGCGCCCAGAAGTTCATCATGGACAGCATCAAGGAGGTGCCAGAAGGTGCGGCCGCGCCAGGCCAGAACTAACTGTTATATCTTGGTTATATATAATCAATAAGCTGCGTCAAGGTGTTTTGAAGCGTTGCAACACACCAGGTCAAGCCAGTACTGCAGTTCATTCAAGGGTTCCTGAAGCCGAGCAAGCTGCAGATCCTCATCCCCAGTGTCGTACGCAACCTGCCCTGCCCTGCTCTGCTCCGCTGTTTTGCCCTTCCTGCTGCACGCTGCGCTGCTGCAACACATTTCAAATTGTTTCGAACAGGCTACTGCCAGATCTCCTGCGGGCGCTGCCCCTGCTGCAGCAGCCTGGCAGCAGCAGCAGAGGCTGCGGGCCTGACTGAGTTCTGGTGGGCCATGAACAAGACCACAGGGGACAGGCTAGGGCCGCTGACTGCACCCGGCTTTGCTGCTACGCTGATGGCACCTGATAACAATGCAATGAACAGCCTGTTTGACAAGCTTGGTGGGTTGCATGGACTTGCAACGAGAGAGCATCAGCAGCTAGCGGCTATGGCAGCCTGTGCGCTGCTTTTGCACTTACTGTCTATGGTGCCAGGCAATGCGCTGCGTGCCATGCAGGCTGCTGCGAAGGCGCTCTCGTGATCTGCGAAATGCATTTCCTGCAGGACAATTTGCCCGCAGCTGTGCGCTGAGCATTGAGCATTGCAAGTGTCTTTTGGCAGTGCGTGGCTAGCAGCATTGCCGGCAGTTTTGATGAGTGCTTTTTGGTGTCGCTGCTGCAGGCGGCAAGGATCGCATCTTGAGTGACGATGGCGTTAGGGGCAAGCTGGCAAACATCATGGCCTACCACGCCGTCAAGTGAGTATTGCTTCTGCTGTCTGAGTCGTCATCTGAAGGCAAGACCGTGCAGCACATACTGCATGTAGCCTGCTACGGTTACGGGCAAGCTTGTAGAGATCATTCCTACCACACCATCAAGTGAGTACTGCTTTTGCTGTCGGTTGTCGTCAAGAGAGGGCAAAGCCTTGCAGCACACGCTGCACGCCTCTGCTACATCATAAGGGCAACCTGGGAAACATCATGGCCTACTACGCTGTAATGTGAGCATTGCTTTTGCTGTCTGATATCGCCAAGTAGGGCAAAACCCTGCAGCACATGCTGCATGTCCTCTGCTACGTTGTGATCGGACCTGGCCAAAGCAAGCAACACACACAGACTGGCCGCTGCTGCTGCTGCTGCCGCCGCCGCCGCTGCCGCTGCCGCGCTGCTGTTGCTGCTGCCGCTGCTGCTGCTCCTGCTGCTGCCGTCAGGCCTGTGCCCGGATATGAGGCGTGGACAACTCCCTTCCTGCTGCCGGGCACGCAGCTGCAGACCTTCAAGGACGGTGCAACGCTGGAAGTGGTGGAGGTGCGCGCTGCTGCAAGCTGCTGTTGATGGTGTTGCTGGTGTTGCTGGTATTGCTGCACAGCTAGCAGTGTCAATGCCCATCTCTTTCGATCCTAATGTTCAGTTGGTTGATTGTCTTGGGGGAACAGCCCTTCACAGCATGTCTGTACCGCAGTGTGGGATGTCGCTGCTGCTCTGCATTCTACAAGCATCCGCATGTGTTGCATCCACGTGTCGTAACCATGATGGCTCATGTGGTGTGCATTGGCATGTGTCACACCCACCATGAAATGAACACCAGCCAACAAAGGAAAGACTGGGTACAACTTCTACCACCCTCATGAGCGGAGTAGCGGCTCCCTGGGCTGGTGCCTGAGGCAGGTTTCAATCCTGAGATGCATTGTATTGTATTGTATTGTGTTGAATTGAATTGAAATGAATTGTATTGAACTGTATGGTGTGCCGCGTGGCGTGCTGCCTGCTGCAGGGTGGTGATGGCGGCAACATCAAAGTGCAGGGAGCAGGCAGCTCAGCAGAGATCACCCAGAAAGACATCTACGCCTGCAAGGTGGGTGCTGCTGCTGTGTGTGTGTGGAAGCCTGCTTGTATCCATGGTGCCTGCCAGGTGACCACATTGCAGGCAGCAGCACGTGCAGTAATGCGGTGCAGTGGCCCACCAACGCCTATACAACAGCTGTTTCACAGCCATGCTGCTGCGCAGCATCTTTGAGCCTTGCAGCGGCAAGATCGTGTACGCTCCCTATGCATCTGCAAATGCACGCCCACCAATGCTGCTGTGGTTTTCATTATTTGTGTCTTTATTTGTGTCTTAAGGACGGGAACACAGCCCGTTTTCGACCAAATGACAGGCTCATTTCACTGAAGTGGCACGTGCCAAGCAGCGCCTGCTGCCACTGTAATGGAATGCAAACAATTTCACCAATGCATTCCTGCATCTGTTCTGTGATGTGCACACTAAATGCGTATCTTATCACTGAGCTTAGGCACAATTGCTGTGCATGTGCATGTGCAGGGCTACATCAACCGCCTCAACTGGTACCTGCTGCCTCCTGGCGAGAGCCTGTCTTAGCAGCCTTGTGGCAGCGCGTGACACACATTGATGTACTGCACTTGCTGGACAGTTCCGTGGAGCAGCAGCAGGCTAATCAGAAGCTGCTGCAGCCAGCCTGTGGCGGGGTATGGAGTGGAGTAGCCCAGGTTTTATAAGCGGTGAACGCCTGTGTCCTAACGCTGGACCGCTGGCCACCTGCTAATCGTGTTGCTGCTTTGCTGCACCCGCTGTGCTGCATTGCAAAGGCGTGTCTTGAGTCAATGTTGGCTTAGTTGTCTGTTGGTGGGTCTGACTTGTGTCAGCCCTTCAGCCCGCGAGCGGCTGCTGCAAATGCAAGCCGAGATGCTTGCTAGCGCTGCAAGCTTAGCGCTGCTAGAGGGGGTCCTATTCACGTTGCAACCGTTGCGTGCCTGCCGGGTGGTGTCACCCATATCGTATTTTGTATCTCAAATGCCTTGTTGATCTGCACATGTACGTACCAACATGCGTATACACATGCTCTTCAATGTTGGCCCCGTTGCTTGTATGCCTCGGCTGAGACTGCTGTTGGCTCAGGAGGAAACGGGCGGTGTCCCCATGGTGTAACCACTCAACATGTGAATGATGGCGGAACGACCCTCTGCTTTGTTGAGTCACAGCTCTCTCCTCTTGCCTGAGCCCTGCTCTTTTGAGGGCTGCAAGTAGCGCATGGTGCAGTCTGCATACCACCGCCTTGCTGCTGTGCCGCATCGCCCTAAGCTGCATCGCATCTGGCCCGCGGTGAGCAGTGGCGGCAAAGGCGGAGCTGTGGGCGAGTTTGCCGCATTGCAACGCGTAGCAGCAGATGCATCGGATGCAATTGCAAGGGCCATGCAGGGCCATGCAGCCCACTGGGCCATCGGATGCCATCCGTATGTAAAGTTTACATTGCTGCGTGGGTCTGTGGCTGCCACAGGTCAGCCTATGGCTGGACTGCATGCAGCTCCTCTTTGTGTGAGCCAGCCTAGTTGCCGGGGACGGCGGGCAGCACCTGACCAGCAGCACTCTTGCAGCTTCAAGCAAGTTGTTTGCCCAGCATGCTGTTGTCAGGTACTCACGATCCTCGTGCATTTGCTAGCTTGTAAATCCTGTGGGCCAGGTACGCTGAGGTCAGTCGCCGGCTGCAAAAGGGTTTAGGGTTCAGCGAAGCACTTGTAATAGTTACACCTGGCCTGAAGTGCCACTCTTTGCAGCGCATGCAGCGGCTGCCGTAAGTAATACACAAAAGGACTCAGCAGGCATGCTGCAATGGTCTCGGGCTTTCAAGAAAGCACCTTGGAATTGCCACAGCTCAAACTGTTGCAACAAACAATGGCATATGCACATGCTTCTGCACAATTTGTAACAGTAAAATTCATCGATGTATCGGGCGGCCCCACATACCGCCCACAGCCGCAAACCACAGGCTGCTTTTGATTGCAGTGCTCTGATGTGGATAGTAAGGAAGCCATGACAGACGGGTAGCAATGAAGCATGCAGCACACAAAGGTGAGAGTCTAATGCTCGCGCAGCGCAACTGGGGCACCGCAGCTGCTGTGCCTCGGCACGCAGGAGCTGATGCAAAGGCATGCAGCGCTGCACACAGCACAGCACAAGGAAATGAAATGCCGTGGCAGGCACGCATTGCGTCCTGCCACTTCCTAGCTTCATCCACAACACAAATCAGTCGAATCTGAGATGCATCAGAGGCCACGACACAGTCCCTGTTGCTGATGGGTGCAATCACAGGTACAGTTGTATACACAGACGAGTGTGCGCATGCAGATGCAGGGACTCGACAAGAGTGCATGTCCCACCGCCCAAACGTACAAGCTGTCGCCAAACAGTACTACTGCTGCCTGTTATACCGTGCAGGTTGCAACAACCTGGCATGCAAACCACAACCACAACAAGAACGAAACAGTACAAGCAACCAACAACAGCACGTGAGTGACGCTCTGCGCACCCGAAAGCAGCTGAAGCCCTAGAAAGCTGGCGTGCAACAGTTGCGAAGGGTCTGCAACTTTGCACCCACTGCAACGGACAGCACCACAGAATCTGCAACCAAACAACAAGCAACAACCGAAACACCACCGCAAACGTTGTGAAAAGCGCACACACACATCCTACAGAGGCCAAACAGCGCCGCGCACAAGCCGAATAGGCGTCCCACCACACCACCACGAGAAACAATGGGGTTGGCAGGAGATGCAGTTGCGCCTGATTCGGCCCGAGGAAGCGCCCAAGCACGCATTTGTGCTGTAGTAACAGTTCGTAGCGTACAACCACCGTGCGAATCATCTGCGCTGACTGGCACCACGCGCCACCACTCAGATGGTGCAATATGACAAGCTTGGTCGAGAACCAGGAAGCATACACTCTACAATGCTTTCCCTTCTGGGCAGCAACTGCTGACGTATACAGCCTGCTTCAGCATACTGGCAGCCTGGCAACAGACGTGCATGTACACAACAGTTCTCCTACTATGGTTGAACTGCAGGGTGCAACCAAGAATGCTGTGCTGGCAAGTCCAAGGTTTCAACCTGACGCACTTGACCCCTGCCGCCCAGCTGTTGCTGCGCAACACGAGCACATCTGAGTGCAACCAGGGCAGAATCCAAGGTTTTAACCCCCTGCTGTCCAGGGTTTCAGCGACTGCACATAGACAGGATCCAGGGTTTCAAGAACCCTTCTGTCCTCAGCCACAATCCAAAGCAGCTGGTGTGCACACCCAAAAGCCAATTCATCGCAGCTGCCAGCTTCTTCCAATCTGATTTTCTTCTGGTTGCTGGTGACTCTCCCACAGCAGGAAGCGACACATGATGCAGCACGGCAGCAGCATCGCGTTTCTCAGACGATCACTGGCATACTCTCAAAAACTGCAGGCATGCGCGCACTGCCGGCCGTCAAGCTGGAATAGGCACAAAAGCAAGACGGCCGCACGCTCAGGCCAGCCAAAACTGCATGCGCAATTGAAAGCAGCTGCACACTGCGCAGCAACCCGTTGGGCTGTGTCGGCAACAGTGGGTACCACGTCGACCAACAATTTGCGTCTGTGTACGTGGCCATATAGGCGGCGCGGCACATTGCCACTGGCATCTGCACCCGCATTGAATTCTCTGCCAGTCGTCAGGGCAGCCAACCAAACATGGCGAGGTGTGATGCCTGATCAGCTGCCAGAAGAGTGAGAGGCAATACAACCAGCCTCACACGTTCAAAAAACACACCATGGCACCCTATTGAATAGCGTGAAAAGGGCCCACAGCTGTCAGCAGTAGCATGTAGCATCCACAGCAGTCAGCAGTAGCATGCACAGCTTCCTTTGGCAGCCATGCCTACCCTAAACACAGTCCAAGCCGCAGCAGTCAAGCCTCACGACTTAGAACGCAAGAGTGAGGGGCACACAGGAGGGCTCCCTGAAAGTGTGAGAGAGCACGCACGCCCCCCACTCAGGCCGCAATCATAAAGCAGCCTAACAGCAGCAACAGATGCCACAGAAGAATAGCAACTATGTGTACTCCTGAACAACGCCCTGCGCAACACGCCAGGGATAATCAGCCACTCAGCAGCAGCAGCGCACGTGCTGAGCTGTGCTGCTGCCACACCACAAAGGGCACAGCAGCACCTCCTGGCGCAACCTGCAAAGGCACGTCCAGGGATGTGGCCTGAACAGTCCCAGGCATGTACAGATATGTATAACCCCTGACCTGGCTGTGGCAAAGAGATGATTGGAGCCTGTACCTAACCCAACTACCCCTGACAAACCAGTGCCAACACAAGCTCAACACGCAACAGCTACGTCCAGGCAGAACAACAGCAAGCACGCCACATGCAACACCAGGAGCTGCTCGTCGGCACCCCACAGCTGAAAACCCCCTGACCCAACCTGTCCCAAGCCCCTGGTGCAGGGCTCACAATCAAGGCCCGCTCCCTTGTAACTACTAACTGAACTGATGGTGTCAGCAACTCACAACCCGATGCCCCCCGTGTGCAGCAGTTGCTGAGTAGGCTTGCTGCAAGGGCAGGTGGCACGCAACCAGCCATATCCCATGCAGCGGTCGCCCGCCATTCACCAAAGTGACAATGCAGCAAAAAGAGGCAACTGGACTGGCACCACACAGTCCTATGGATGGAAGCTGTGCCAGGATGCGGCTGTGTGCAAGCACATGATGCAGCAACATGGCTAGCACAACAACACGCAGCACCTCTTCGGCAGGCCAACAAGGCACTGCTGTATGTGCGTGTGCAGGTGTAACAGTACGCAGTGCACACACAGCAGCGTCTCTGGCAGCCCTGCCGCCGAAGCCACTACTCAACCTCACTCAGCACAGTGCGGGTGTGCGAGCATGCGCACGGTCAACAGCACCAGGCACGCCCTCAACATGCTGTGCAGGCGCCCCACAGCACCCAGATCAGCCCTGGCATGTCACAGCAAGTGCCCGGCAGTTGCCTTGCCAGGCCAAGCTGCCGCGCTGCGCACACATGCTTTGCAGGACAGCAAGCAGTAAGTAAGAATGGCTCTCGTGTGCAGGCAGGCAGGCAGGCTGTGGCAGGGGGAGGGTGTGCAACTGTGTGTCTTGGCAAAGCCAGCAGGAGCTGACTGGATCAGTGTGATCCATCGCAAGACAACACAGTGCGACACTGCTGCAGTGCAGGCGCAGCGGCGGCGGCATCTGCAGCGCGCTTGCTGCCTTGCGGCAGCTTGCATGCCTCCCCAACTTGCCTCTGCACTGCCAGGCCTCACACCTAATGGCAAACAAGCAACTACAATAGCTGGCCGCCGGCGGAGTCATAATAACAACTCCGCAGCAGCGCAGCCGACCCTCGATATGACCGTTGGTACATGGCGAGCAGTAGCCAGCCGTACCCTGCACTAGCAATGGCCGCTCGCCTACATCTGGACCCTATACCCAGGCCCCATTACTGCTGCCCAGTCTGGCGCCACAGCCATACCTCATGCTCAGCAGGCAGCAGCCTTTCGTGCACAAGTGTGTCTGGGTAGCAGTCCATGTGTCGCACCCACAAGTGCAGGCAGCAGCAGCCTCTCCCCAAGCATCACCCAATCCCCACAATGCGGGTGCTGATTGTGCTGCGAGTTGCAACCTCTGTCGCTGCCTAGGCTGTCTCCTAGCAGCACAAATGATGTACCTAACCGCCGAACCCTGAACCCCAAGCTAAACGGATTGTCCTGAACCTGAGCTGCGCCTGTGTCCATCAGGCGAGCTACCAGCACACAAAAAGGGTGTGTGCGCTGCCATGCGCGCGCACCGCAAGCAATGGCCTGAGCTGAACCTGGCTCCTGCATGCGCAGGTACTTTGCTGATATGTGTCAGGAGCCTATGCTAAGTAACCTAGACCAAGGATCTCTCACTCCCTGACGAGATGACTCTTGGTCAAACTTTGGTCAAACCCTGGTCAAGGCCACCGCAATGCAGCTGCGCTGCTGTCACATGCAACACAGCTGCCAACACACTTGCCAGCAACATAAGCCATGCTCTGCACAGCGCAGCACATGGGTGCCATTGTTGCGGCTGGCATGCAGTTTGCCACGCGTGCAACTCCTGAGCAACTCAGCAGCAGCAACTGACAGCTACACGTCAAGCCAGACACATGACCCATCCAGCCAGCACCTGGTGGAGCAGGGGCTGCCTCAAACCTGGCAATCAATGCCAAGGTCAGCCTTGCTGCTCAGCATGTGTGCTTGCTGCTGAGAGCAGCATACAACTGCTGTGTAATGCTGCAGCAGCACACAGCTGCTGCGTCATGCTGTAGCAGCACACAGCTGCTGCGTGTTGCTGTAGCAGCACACAGCACGCACAGCAGGCCCCCACAGTATCACCTGAGGCAATGAAATGGTGCCCTACCGGGGATGTGAGTGCACATGCAGCACATGCACAGGCCAGTGCTGCTGGAAGGGGCGTGCCATGCCAGAAGCCAAACAAGCAGCACCAGAGGTGTGCCATGCCAGCAGCAAACAAGCAGCACCAGAGGTGTGCCATGCCAGAAGCAAAACAAGCAGAGCCAGAGGTGTGCCCTGCCACAGGCATGCCATGCCATAAGAGGCTTGCCATGCCATGCCAGAAGCAAAACAAGCTGCTGCACACAAGCTTCCACTGACAGTCACACAGACAACACAGAGCACGTGTAAGTCGACATACAAAGGCGCAAACAGCGCAGACATTCAGAAGTGCTACAGTCGACTTTTCGCACAGCAGCACAGCTCCTGTTGGGTCTGCGGCACACTGCGGCGGGCCCCATACACTGGGAAGCAACAAGCCGACATACTTTGAGGGAAAACAGCACGCCTGGAGCCTGCACGTCAAAAGGGCAACACCTGAACGTCATCGCTGTCGTATGCAGCAGCAGTGCGCGGCTGCATTTCACGTCTACTGATGACACTCGACACTGGGAGACTGACGCAGCCACTCCGCCTGTGATGGGAGTACTGCTGTGCAGCACCTGACAACAGTAGCAGTTCTACAATGCAACCAAGCGCACGCAGCAGGCCATGCAGGGGGGACTGCGGCATACATGCCAGCCATGGTGATTGCAGGAAACACCTGCTGGAGACATCAGGGGCCGGCTGCTGACCCGACAGAGCAGCCAGAGCAGCCCGTGAAACTGAAACCACAACCACACACACTCTGCTGTCAGCGCCTGCACACAACCTTTGTGGTCAACACGTCAGCTGGAAAAAGAATCGCCCTAGGTGTAGCATCTGCGCCTCTGTTGCTGCCAACAGCCAAACACCAAACAGGTGCCGGCGGCTCTGCCTAAGCCTCCACTACCGGCCTGATCCACAACACCTGACACCTGTCCTAAGCCCTAAACCTTCCCCACAACACCCCACACCCCAAGATCCCAAACCCTAGCGTAGCACTGACGACAACAGCACATGCATCCCCTACCTGGGCTGCACACACTGCGCCACTACAGACGCCTGCCTGTCACGTGTAACCATGGGCTCTCTGTTGGAGAGCTTTTGGTCACCTACATCGCAAGCCACATGCTCAGGGGTTGCTCTTGGATTATCCAAGGGCTGCCGCACTCTCCTCCACACGTTTGACCTGTCGTCACACCTGACCGGCTACCCACCTGACTACTGTGTTTGGCACTGTGATCTGATTTGGCCCTGCTGTCACCTCCTACGGCGCTCCTGGGCCGCAATTGCATGACAGAGGCAACACCACGCACACACTTCCTACGGGTAAACAAACCTAAGGGCAAGACGAGGAACCCAAACCTAGCAACACGTAATTTCAGCAGAGCACGTCACTGGGACGGCATGCTGCCGCCACAACAGTATGATGCAACCTAAGCCCTAACTAACAATCTGAACCTGTCCCACACAACACGCAGTGATGCAAGTGATACACAGGACCCCCTTCCGGCTGATATGTCATGCAACCTATGGGGGAACATCTCAATCCACAGCAAAGCATCTTCTTTGCCTGATCACACACCACATCAACCACACACTGGTATGCGTGCAAAGGCACGCACACATACACACACATGCCAACACCTAGGCCCATCAAACGGCGGGCCACTGCAGTTGATTTGCTCGCTTTGTGCAGCGACCAGGCATGCTGCTTGCCCCTACACGTGAGGCCAGCACACACGCCAGCAGACCTAGCCTGTCCAGGCACAACACAAGCCGGCAGAATTTTAAATAGCGGGCCGCACAATCGAACCTAAGCTGCGGCCAACACAGGTACTGATGGATGTCTGTAATGGCCAGGCCACCCAAATGCGCTGTAGCTAAAGCAACGGCCGCATCTGTATGGTATCTCTTTGGCACTACACGACCCTGGGTGGACACACACTACACTGCATTTGCACCAACCAAACGCGCACAACTAATTGTGCTTTAGCTCATGAACGCATCAACCCGACCACATCTGAGAGCGCCCTGCAACGCCCTGCACAGGAGAGAGCTGGCACCACAACAGTGCACGCCGCCTCGCCACAGATGAGTCGTCATCTGTTGTCGCAGCAATCAGCAGCGCCGCACACGCTGCTGCACATCAGACGAATGCGATGGCTAGGTGCGGCATAACAGTATGACATCGGCCAACTGTCAACAACATGCAACAGTGCATCACCCAACCAAGTGGTTCGGCACTTCATTGCATATCCAGAGCAGGGCTCAACTCGCGTGTTATACCAAATTGCAACGCCACAATCCTAAATCATCAGAAGCCATGCTAAATTCGCTTGGTAAGGATGCACAACACATATCATCATGTGTGTGCACGTAGGACAGCACAGTCGTGGCGTGCAATGCGCATTTCAACGCATGCTGCCTTGGACCGTGCTTGCCTACAGCGCCGCAAGCACTGCACTGCATGTGCCACTGCGCTGCACACCGCCGCGCGCAATACAGCCTGCCTAGCATGCCGCAAGCACTGCAGCATTACACGAGAACAGCTGTGCACAAGCATTGCCGCAAGTTGCTGCGCCTGCTCAGCAATCCAAGCTGCATGCAAAGATGCGAGCTGTGATGCATCTGCTGCGGCTACAGGCCTGCTTTGGCCCATGCGCCGTGCACATACAGCAGGGTGCGGACCATCTTGTCTTTCATCTCGGGTGTTGCATCATCGAGCAGCACTTGGCACCTGCACACACATCAGCAGCACCAGGCAGGTCAGCTGACAGCTGCAGCACCAGGAGGACGAGCGCAGCGGTGCTGCACTGCTGGCTGCTGCAGCTACATAGGAAGCCAGCTACACTGTGCGGATGCCGCAGCAAGCACCTTGCATGGGGCGTTTGTTCTGCAACTGCGCACCAACCAACACTGCAAAAGGCATCCAACCGGTGCTGCTGCTGCTGCTTGAGGCTGCTGCAGTGCATGCAGCTGCCGCCTGCTGTTCGCACCTTCTGCAGAAGGGCACGTCTGCTGTTGTGATGCGCCGCTCGTAAGCAGTCATGCAGCCACAACCCCTGGCAGGAAGCAGCACAGAGGCAGGAATGCAGGCACAGAGTCAACGTTATGATTCTACATGACTTGCCCAACAGCTGCGCAGGGTGCACCGACATGCTGCCATCTTAATGACACCAGATTTACTTGATACAGCAGCATCAAGGTTGCGATTGAAGCAAAGATGAAGCTTGCGAACAGCAAGAGTCACTGACAAAGTGCAGTTACACCATGCAGTGCAGGCTGCATACACACCTGCAGTTGAAGAACCAGCCGGGACACTGGCCAGTCCCTGCTGCTGCTGCCTCTCCTGCAGCTGCAGCACCTGGCGTGCCTGCGCTGGGCTTGCTGCTGCTGTCCTTGCCGATCCTGAGCTTAGGGAGCACCAGCTGAGGTGCCTCCTGCTGTGGTGTCTCTGGCAAAGGGCAGCTGCTCACCCTGCTCAGCATGCTGGCATCTGCGGGCTGCTGCTCAGCCTGCGCAAACCCAATAAACCATATAACATAAGTTATATGTTCGGACATCGGGCATATGTCGTAAGGAGGTGGCGATCGGCATGGGACAGGGCAGTACGCAATGGCTGTTCTCGGTGATCGCGCTGCAAGCTAGATCCCAGCACTGCCCGCACCTTAGCTGGCGCCGCCTTTTCGCAGTAATCGTGTGATGATTCTTGAAGCTGCGCTTTGGCGGGGATTCCCAGGCAGCGCTGCTGCTGGGAGCACACCAAGGCGCAAGCATCACCCTGCTCCGCAGAGCTATTCAGACGCCCTTTACCGTGCTCCTGCGGTTTGAAATGACAGATCAATTGAGCTTCAGGAAGACAAGCGACCACAAGATCAGCAGGCATCAAAGGAAATGAAGCATGTTTTGATCTGATCTGCGAGCCGTGCGCTTGCCACCTGCTTGTGCACAGTGTCCAGAATATAGAACGAAAAATAGTTTTCCCGGGCCGCTGCCACTAAGTCTAGGCCCACCAGGATCAACAGACGAAGCAGGACCAATGGGGCTGCCGAAGGCTGACCAACACAAAGCTGCTGGCTGTGGGGCTTTGAAACGTACCTGAAGGCGAATCGCTGCATGTTTCTGCATCTGCGCGGTCGAGGGCTGCGCCAGGTGCAGAGTGGCTGGAGGTTGGTGTTTGAGCACGCCCAGTGGTTTGGTGCCAGCACTCCTCCGTCAGCAAGCCACTTAAAGGCAAGTGCACCACAAATATAATTTTGTTTAGCCGTGAAGGAGGCAGATGGCTGCCAATGTGAGAGTTCGAGGGGCTCGAAACACGAGAGCCACCAGCCTGCGGTTTTTATGAGCTAAATGAATGTTTCTATAAAACCAACGACAATCGTCGGCAGGGTGCCTCCGGCGTCATGTGCCACTATTCCGATGGCAGTCCAAGCGTCGCGGCGGTTTGCTGAGGCAGTGCGTTTCAAATCTTTCTGCTAAGCTATAGCTGATCAGGGTGCAGTTTAGTTTGGATCGAAGCATTAAGGCTCTCCCTGTGCCTCTCGCTTGCTCAGCTCAAGAGTCGGCAGAGCTGAGGCATGCCTGGCGACTGGTGCTCTGTCACGGTGACAGAAATGGCTACGCGCGGCATTTATGTCATCATCACCGCAGCTTTCTCTTCCAAAACAAAAGTGGTGGTATACTATCCATATCCAAGCTGCCAAAGAGCCTGCCGAGCAAAGCGGGGACCAAGACTTCCGAGTGGCTGCCGCTAGTAATCATGTACAGCAGTCACTGCACTGAGTGCGTGGTGTTGACGGAACCAGTGGTTGCCTAATCAGCATCTCGCTGGCTGCCAAAATTCTGAGCAGCATTGCCTTTTTCCAACACCAAAATGTTGGTGCCACCCAGTTTGACTGCCAGTGACTCGACACAAATGCACCCCTGTGCTGCCACCCTTTGACATGCACACGATGCAAACGACACAAGGCTCCTAGATCTAGACGGGTATATGTGTCATTCAAATTGTGCTGAAGCCGGCAGCTAGCCTAGCAGCTGAGGGCAGGGCTGTACAGCAGCACCGCAGGGGTGGCACCGCAGTGCCGCGCGGCACTGCATGGCATGATGAACGTCAACAACAATACAAGGCACGCTGGAAGTCAGTACTGGAGCCTGTAGCACTTGTGCTTGATTGAGTGACCCCTGCAATATGAGCGCTGCGCTGCGGCTGCCAAGCAGCACACTTAAAAATGTAATAATCAGCACCACCACCATGATGACGGTGACAACCAACAACCCGTTCAACTCAGGTCAATCAGGACACACACAGGCCATACTGCTACTGCTGATTGTCTGCCATCAGTGATTTTGAAAGTCATGTGTGGGTGGCAAGCACTTATGTGATGCAGCTGAATATGCACTTAATGAAAATTTGCAGCACCATCGATAGGCATATCCACATGGCGTTGCAGATGGCTGATATGCCCAAGCTGCTGCATAGCCATTGAAAGGCAAGAACGATACAATTATGCAGCAGTAATAGGTGAAAGAGGTTGTTGCAACAGGTACACAAACAAGAGTGAACTGTAACTTGTGAGCATCCTGCAGCCTAGATTGCCATTGTCACGTGACACTGCAACTTTCCAGCAAATGATCTGCATACAGAGGCACCCAGCAATCGTTGCAAGCCGTACTTGCCATGCTGTGCCGCCTGCCGTACTGATGTGATGAAACAAGAACAAAACACCATTGCGGCTACAAGTCCCAGCCCACCCAGTAAGGAGTTAGCACATGCTGCGAGCACTACAAGCATACAACTGGTGCATGCGATACTTGCTGCCCAAACAACCTGCAACATTCAAGACGTACTGCCGCAGGATAGGCTATCCATTATGCAAGCATGCAAATACATTCTACTGTTAACATGACAACTGTTAATAGCCGTTAACAACTGTTATTAACTGTCAGTGACACAGCTCTCTGCAGGCTGTGGGCATTGCTTGCCCCCATGCGCTGCCCAACGCACAGTTCAGACTAGTCCCAGTGGCATGCGTCAACCAGTCATGGTCACTTGCATGCCATCTAAAACTTTACATTACATTACATTACATGCTCCACTCAACGAGGAGTGGGAACCCCAGTCAGGAGCCAACGAGAGGCTCATAGGGGGGTAAAAACAATGACTCAGTTGCAACACACTGTGGCACGACATGCGTTTGCACCAGTCAGTCACATCTGACGCCCGCATCGGTCAACTGCTCATATGTACAATGCAAATTGTCTGTCAACAAATCATTGCAATCACATGCCCATCCACCCAAGACTGTCACCCATGTACGCATTGAAGTCAGCCTGGGCCTCCGGCTCCATTGCCCTGACCCCGTCTGCCCAAATGAAGCTGTTTGGGCCCTCGCCAAACGAGGAGAAGAACTGCCGGCCCACATTCCAGGGCTTGGCAGTGGCGCCTGACACGCGAGGGCCCTGCAGCATGCGGCCAGCATCGTCGTACAGCCGGAAGCAGCTGGGCAGTGCGCGGTCTGCAGACACACAGAGCGCCAGCAGCAGCAGCAGCAGCAGCAGCAGCAAGCAGGAGCGCAACAGTCTCACTGCCAACAACACTTGGTCCACTGAGTTGCGCCATTCATGGTGCATCGCATTGTACACATGTGTGCAGCCTGCAGTAACCGGCAGGGTTCAGCAGGCACTGCTAGGCGCCGAAATTGTCTTCTGGCCATTGACCTGGCAGCGGCTGCGGCACAAAGAAACAGCTTATCCACCCAGCTGCATTGCACAGCTGCATTGCACTGTGATGATCACCGCTAAGCACATGCACTGAGCCTGAAGCTTCCTGCAAATCATGTGGCTTGCTCGAGTCCCTTCTCACCTGGCAGCGGCTTCAGCACCCGCTGGCCACGCGTCAGCAGCGGCCGGATCCTGGCTGCTACAAACACATCCTGCAAAGTGCACTTGATACATACTGACCTGGCAGCGGCTTCAGCACCTGCTGGCCATGCATAAGCAGCAACCAGATCCTGAGTGCTGCAAACTGTTCAAACACAAACACATCCTTCAAAGTGCACTGCAGTCCCTACGGACCTGGCAGCGGCTTCAGCACCCGCTGGCCCCGCGTCAGCAGCGGCCGGATCCTCGGCGCCGCAAACACGTCCTGCAGGTACTGCCACGCCTCCGCTTCCAGTGGCTGCTCACTCGCCCACAGCAGCTGCCCCGGCTGCTGCCGCATGCGGAAGATGCGGCGCAGTAGCTTCGGCGCATGCCGCAGCGGCTCGCCGAACAAGCAGTGCCGGCCGTCCGGCTGCTCGCGGGCGAAGACGCCGTTGGGGAGCGCGCGGTCGCTTGGCTGCGGCTGCGGTGCGGTGCCGCGGGCCACTTCGGGGCCCTGGGGTGCAAAGTCGAGGAATACATCATAGTCGGGTGGCGTGCCTGCATGTGCAGGAAGCAGATGGTTTGGCAGATATACAGCGGGTGGTACAGCAGGTGGTTATGACAGCACGCGGCGGCTAGAGGTGCAACAGGGTCAGCAGCTTGCCAGGAAGCTGACCATATGTACAATATGGCACAGTCAGCACCTAGCAGCATCCTGCTTTGCCTGGATAAAACGCCGCTGTCACTGCATGTATTGCTGCTTGCTGTGCGGGTCTGAGGTCATTTCATGCTAGCTTGCTGCAAGGGCGCCTGTCCAGTTGTGTAGCAGCAGCCGCATGCTGCAGAGCCAGCTGCTGCTGTGGCTGGTAGCATGACTGTTGGAGCTGCTGGCAGAAGCCTTTGGTTCGCACGGACCCTTGGGCTCACAGAAGGGCAGCACAGGCACATGTGGCGATGCAGCCAAACCAATCACAGCCTGCCTTCTCACCATCTCCAAACCATGGGTCCTGCTCCTCCCCCTCCTCCTGCTCTTCATCGTCTGCAACATCGTCAATTCCATACAGTTCCCTGAACAGCGCGTCTTCATCTTCCTCCTCGTATTCATCCTCATCTTCATCTTCATCCTCTTCTTCATCCTCATCTTCATCTTCTTCTTCCTCATCCTCGTCATCATCTGCAAGGTTTACATCTGCTTCTGGCCCCTGCTCTGCCTCGCCCACTTCATCCTCTCCCTCCTCCGCTGCTGTTTCATCTGCGCCCTGCGGCGTGCCACTGTCACGTGCAGCAACACTGCGAGGCGCCGCTGCTGCTGGTACCTTTCTCCTCTGGCCCAGCCTGGCAGCAGCAGCAGCAGCGGCAGCAGCAGCAGAAGCAGCAGCAGCAGCGGCAGCATTACGTGATAGCTATGTCAACTGCAGCACAAGTGCATGCAAAGCTGCAAGAACATCATCTGCGCGTATTGGACGTAGCAATTTCACCATCGCCCACATGCTCCCAGCTGTGAATGTGTCGCTGCCTTAGGCACCAGACTAGTGCCGTGGCCAGGCATGGCATGCGGCCGCTGCTGTATATCACGCGCCGCCTATACATTCACGTTTGCACAGTACGGTATGTCACACACTGGAGCTGCAATCTCGACAGCAGCAATGCAACACTCTGTGCTACATGCTGCTGCTGGTGACACCTGTCTTTTTGGCATGGCTGGGCCTGCCATGACCCGAGCCTACTCACAGCGCAGCAGGCTCTCGTTCTTCACTGTCACTGGCATCCTGCTCTTCGGCCGATGGTGTTGGCTCTGCACAGACCGGACAGTACTAGTGTGAGTGCCAAACACAGTCAGCATGCATATGTTTTTCATGCAGAGCATATCTAAGTAGCATCGACACATTTTATTTATCTAACGTTCCTATGTGCAACCCTGAAATTCGTGTATGTTCTGTGTGTATGCCGCACATCAGGCAACAGCGTCTCCACAAAGGTTCGACACCTTGGTTCTGTATCCAGCGCCTCTGCCGTGGCGGTTGAACCTCGGAATAATCTCGTACTCCTCTAGTTCGTCTCATTGGGTCAACATTTTTTGCTGCTTGAGGTGACGAGTGGCGTTAGCGTGTCGGTTTGAAGGCACTCGGGCGTGTTCGTATCGACCGACGGCATTCACATGCAAAAAATGTCAGTGAAATTGGGTTCTATGCAGGCAGCAAAGATGAAGTCCAGAGTTTACGCCAAACAGGGTGTTTAGGGTTTAGTCTGGACCCCTACCCCTGGCATTCGTCGCACACGGGCATCCCTGCAGGAGGCGCAGCAATCAGCGAAGTGGTGTTTCCAGAAGCATCTTGAGCATCGCATGAAAGGCGTTACATGACGTGCTCTCAACCATCCCACTGCAACGCCACACTCTTGTCACTGGAGGCTGCCTTCAGTGATGAGGCCGGGCCTCATCACTGATGAGTGGCACACGAGAGGAACTTGCAGAGTCTCCAAGCAGCCACTGATGATTCCAAAAGATTTCAAGCCAAAAAGCAT
Source organism: Scenedesmus sp. ARA3 (assembly GCA_004335835.1). NCBI lineage: Eukaryota > Viridiplantae > Chlorophyta > Chlorophyceae > Sphaeropleales > Scenedesmaceae > Scenedesmus > Scenedesmus sp. ARA3. The sequence goes on along the minus strand of RWJK01001210.1, from coordinate 68,243 downwards.
ATGCACACACCCAACCTACACGTTCTCTTCGCTCCATGCAGCAACAGTTGTTGCAGCTGCTGCCACACCCCACACCTACGCCAACTACGCCGCAAAATAATGCCCTGTACACGCATTCTCCTGCCAAATTCGCCTGAACAGTCAGCAAAGAGCCAAGTATATGTACACTACTGTGCAGCTGCTTGTTCCCGAGCATGCACACCAGCCTCCAACCCAAGTTGCAGCCATACAATCGCAGCACAATACCAATCATGGTTGCAAGCAGATAACATGATATATAACATACACACAATGTACAGCGCTGTTTTCACAGCCTTCGCGCCCTGCCCGCTGCATTCTGGTCCCACAGGTCACTCTGCTCATGCAGGCTCCAGCCGCCTACAGCTTGCCAGTCAGTGGCATTGGCAGCAGCGTCTTGCGGCGTGCCCTTTCCTGCAAGGTGCTGCTCAATGTCCTGCAAGTTAACATAGCTGATGAAAGGACCTGCGGCATGTACAGCGTAGCATACAGTTGTCATTAGACGTGAAGATTGATGTTGATGTCATCATTTCAGCCTGCAATTGTGGCAACTTTGCATAGATGCTCCTACAGCTGATGAAACTAGCACACAGCCAACACACCAACGAACGGTAGCAGCGCAGGCGCATTGCCGCTGCCAGAGAACAGTGCCTGCGCAGAATGCGTGCTGCGCTGCATCAAGTGTCAAACAAGTGCGGCAAAAAACAAGTCTGGCAGCAGGAAACAGATGTCCGAAAATCGTCGGAGACTGTGGCCTTATATGGCGCCAAATAACACTGTTACACCTGGGTCTTCCGCCTCAAACTGCGCGGGTATCTTTGATGCTGTGACAACGAACGTGTGCCCAAAGGGGTTTGCGTCAAGATGCAAATTTATATCTGAACTTTGAGCGCTCGAGGAGCCCGCATTGCAGAGCGTCGAAGGGCCGTAACAGTCCTTGAATACGTCGAAGCAGCCCATCAAAGATGCCTGATAATGTTTATAACATGAAGCTGCAACAATTGGGCAAAGTAAGACAACTTATTTCTCTTATTCGCCAGGTTCAATAGCCGAAGGTGTTTGAAGACGCGGGTTGTTACTTTGCCAGAGGTAGCGTGCAGTTGTTTCACCGTAACAACTCACGAAGAAGTCAGACATACGTTTTACAGAGGCATTATTGCGCCTCGATGCACATCACTGCCTGGTGCACGCAGCTGGTCGGATTCTTTCGTGTGTTGCTTTTTGCGTGTGTGCATTGCACGTGCATGCCTTGCATACTTCGTTTTGAAAGCCTTGAATTTTCTTCCATAGTATTGTACCAGTTTATGGTATTGAACACCTGGACTTTGACGAAGCTCTTGAATATCTTGCTAGCTGCAAGAACCAAAACACCTTTGACCATGTTCAAATTCATTTGCCGGTTCTGGAATGCGTTTCAGCATGTGCCGTGGACACTTGACTTGCGGAGAGCATTAAAGGGCAGGGCCGTCTCTGGCAGTGGTGGGAGGGGTGGGGGGTGGGCCGGAGGGCTTCATTGGATGACGCATCACAGGCAACACCCATGTGAACCCATGCGACATGTCTGGCACACAAGCAAGGAAACCATCGTCCGGGATACGGAGTTGAGACTCCCTAATTATCATTTCTGCATGCACAATCATTCTTGCACCTGCTGCTCAGCACCAGCACGTGTTCGGCTTGATATGTTATTTTGTGTGTTGATTTTGCAGTTGTGCCATGTTATGTTGGTGCCTAGAGATGGCTGCTGCCCTCACCTCCCATGATGCTCCCAAGAAAGAGCCGCCCGTTGTGCTCCGTAGCAGCGCTTGCCGTGGCAACGCGTGCCCCTGTGGGGTCAAGCAGCAGCTGCAGGATGCGGCCATCAGGAGACACCTGGCACCAGCAGCAGCAGCACACCGCACGCAGCACGCAGCACACAGCACACACAAGTTTCCAGGTGCCAGCCGCGATGAGCGTTTCACTCACCCACTCCGCATGCTGGTGGCTGAGGCAGCAACACCCTAACATGTAAGCAGCGCATGCTCCACAGACATAATAACTCCACAAAATAAGGCTTACGTTGGTTGGAGCTGCGACATGTGGTATTCTCGTGCAACCATGCGCTTCAACATATAGCCTTGCCCTTTGAGTGCTGTACTCTCTCGCACACACAGCGCACCCACCTTGAGCACCGCGCCCCACACCTTGACCGGTGGCCGCCAGCTGCGTGGTGACCATGCGATCAGCGCCCGCAGCAGCACAGAGCCGAGGTACCTGGTGGCACATGACAAGCGTACAGTGGCTTGTCAATTTAGTGAAATTAGCACGCAAGTTTCTGGACGCATACCAGGCACTGTGATAAAGCGGCAACTGACAATGCAACACGACGCAGACAGCATGCAGCACGGAATTGCTAGCAGATGGAGTGCAAAACAGCAGCTGGGAGAAAGAAGGCAGGCATACAACCAAGCAACTGCATTCAGACGTAGCGGTCTAGGCCGACGTGTACGCTGCCATGCAAATCTCGCTGCACGCCGTGCGCCCTGCCAGCGCACTTGCCAGGACACTGACTTGCAAACACACGCGTGGTGCAGCAGGCTCACTTGCTGATTGGCGGCACAGGCACTGTCATGCTGACCCAGTAGTTCCCGTCTGAGGCTCTAGACAGGCCAGCAGGCAGCCCAGGCAGAGAGCCAACCAGCACCTCCCGCTGGCCAGCCTGCAGCAGCGGCAGCAGCAGCACCGGCAGCAGCAGCAGCAGAGCAACTCAATCAGCAGTGTTGCGGTGGCGACATGGTGCAAGTATGTGTCGATGACCTGCCTGTTGAATGCCAGTGCGCTTGATGAGACTGTCCCTTGGTGCTATCATCACTGCTGCTGCTGCTGCTGCTGCCACTGCTGCTACAATGCACGCGTCTTGTCCCCAGCCAGCCACAATTCCACAATGCACAGTACACCACCAACACCACCATCACCACCACCACCACCACCACCATCACCACTGCTGCTGCTGCTGCTGCTGCTGCTGCCAGTGCTGCTGCCACAACTCACCCACCTTTTCCCCAGTCATCCAAACCTTCATCACACCCAGCGCATCAGTCTCCACCACCAGCAGGTGGCTGCCGTCATCAGCCAGCAGCACGCCATCCGACAAATAAAAGCCTGAGGCCACCACGTGTACAAGGCAAGAGCCCTCGGTAATCCTTTTGCGCTGTGAAGAGACCCCAAGTAATCACCCCATGCTGCTGCTGCTGCTGCTGCTGCTGCTGCTGCTGCTGCTGCTGCTGCTGCCAGCACTGCTGCTGCCACAACACACCCACCTTGTCCCCAGCCAGCCACACTTTCATCACTCTCAGTGCATCAGTCTCCACCACCAGCAGGTGGCTGCTGTCATCAGCCAGCAGCACGCCATCCGAGTAATAGAAGCCTGAGGCCACCACGTGTGTCTGCTGCGTTTGGGGGTGGTACACCAGCACGCGACCACTGCACACAGCAGCAGAGCAGTTGCACAAAGACTATACATGGGGCACAGTACAATGTGTGTAATCTTTAGCACAAGTGTTGACCAACAGAATGCACCACACGCAACAGCTGCTGCTGGCGCTGCTGCAGGGAGAAGCTGAATGGCAGCCAACAGCACATGCACAGCCAGCAAACGTGAGGCCACTGCACAGCATAACAACACGTTGCCAACGCATGTGTCCCCAGTTATGCGTCGTCAACTGAGGTTGGCCTTTTGCTGCTGCCGCCGCTGCGCCTGCTGCTCATGACAGAGGCAACCCTGTCAATCGCAATAGCAGACCCAGCAGTGCTACCAACTACAAGTGTAAACCCCACGAGTTGCTGCTGCTGCTGCTGCTGCTGCTGCTGCTGCTGCTGCTGCTGCTGCTGCTGCTGCAGCAAAACAGCTCACGCAGGCAGGCCCCGGAAGCTGTTCAGCGCCCACGCAAACCCTGTGTCATAACAAGCCTAAACCATCAGCTGCACAAGGTGCTACTGTTGCTGCTGCTGCTGCTGCTGCTGGTGCTGCCGCAAGCAACTTACGCAGGCAGGCCCCGGAAGCTGTTCAGCGCCCACGCAAACCCAGTGTCATAGCAAGCCTAAAACATCAGCTGCACAAGGTGCTGCTGCTGCTGCTGCTGCTGCTGCTGCTGCTGCCGCAAGCAACACTCACGCAGGCAGGCCCCGGAAGCTGTTCAGCGCCCACGCAAACCCGGTGTCATAGCTCCCGGTGCGCGCCCTGGCAGGCAAAATATCCGTGGACGAGCTGAAGTAGATAGATCCATTGGGGGCGACATCCAAGCCGTTTGCGTAGAAGATGGGCTCTCCTGGGCCCTCTGCTGAGCTGGTGCTGATGCGTGAGGCCAGCTGCTGCACGGCTCCGCTGCTGGTGTTGAGGCGCAGCAGGCCCTGCATGGTGGATCAGACAGCAGCGTCGTGATGCCGGTGATGCGGATGATGCACGATGATGCGTGAGGCCAGCTGCTGCACGGCTCCGCTGCTGGTGTTGAGGCGCAGCAGGCCCTGCAATGGTGTTGGTGATGACACGGCAGCATGGCAAGTAATGTGCTCAACTGCGAGTTCTACTGCAACGATGGCTAGCACTGCAGGGCAGACCACATGCAAGAGGTTGCTGCTTCTGACAATGCAGATGCTGATGCTGCTGCTGCAGCAGCTGCTGCTGCTGCTGTGCCAGCTTTTGCACTTGCACCTACTGCTGCTGCTGCTGCTGCTGCGCACCTTGAGCACATCGCACATGACCAGGTTCCCATCTGCATCCAGCTTGCTGCCCAAAACCCTGCCAGGGCCTAGCTGGGCCAGCGGTTTAGGGTTGAGCTGGTAAGACCCGTCAGCCAGTTGCAGCGCCTCATGCACATCTCCCCACTTGTCTGGCAGCAGCAAGCGGCCTGTTGAGGCCTCCACTGTCACCGTCTCTGCAGCAGCAGCAGCAGCAGCAGCAATCACGTGCGTATACATGTATTGACGTTCACATGCGTGCATTGGGTTTGAGGTGTCAACGTGGGGCTGCTGCAGCACACCGCACTGCAGGAGATTGCAGATATTCCAGCTATATGGCTAAACCAAACCAGCAGCTCCCAGCGCATTCATGCACACCAGCTGCTGGCCTCACTGCTCGCTCACAAACAAGTGCTTGATCGAGCTTTCAGCTGCACCTGAAGTGCTGGCAGTGTACTCACCTACGTTGTGCAGCTGCCCCTCAAACAGCCTGACTGCATATTGCTGCAGCAAGCTGTTCCGCAGTGAGGCCTGCATGGAAAAGCAGCAGTAAGTAAGGTGCTTGTGCGATATATACATCTACATGTCTGGAGCCAGGCGCCCAGCTGCAGTATCCTGCAAGATGCCTTGCTTAGTAGCTTCAATGGTGGCAACTGAAACACGGCGTACAAGGCTTGGTGCTGAAGTCGACATCAACAGCAGCTGCTGCTGTACTCTCCAGCGTGCTGCATTGCTACATACCCCTAGAGTCACGCAGTGATTGCATGGCAAGTGGAGTGTTGCACCTCGACTGCCCTGCCAGCAAACATCCTGCTGATACTATGGTGTGCTGGACTTCAAATCCATAGTGCCTTGAAGGCAGTTACTCATTACGTGTGAGGCCACTTGCTGCAGGTTTGCCGCCAGCCTAACCTAAGCATGCTTTGATGCTGCTGTTGCTGTTGCTGTTGCTTTGATGCTGCTGCTGCTGCCCTTGGTCAGCTCACATCTGGTGGTGTCGGCAAGAACGGAGCTTCTTTGGGCCATTGGTGAATGTATGAATCGTGGGCTGGGTGAGGCATGGGCAGCTTAAGCACGCCTGCATTGGCCGAGGAGCAGGAGGGTGCAAGTGCACACCTGTCAGCTGTAGCACTGCAGCAACCTTGCTGCTCCGCGCGCAAGTTGCTGCCCTACGCACAACTCCAACAGATTACGATCACCCACCCTTGTCTACCAGAAGCGTTGCAAGCACGACTGTGCCCAGCACGCAAGTGAGCGATGACGTCGTGCTCCATCTGGTGGACACTGCACAGAGAGCACGGTTCGTCAAGACCAACACTATCAAACTATCCTTAGATAACTAATGGCTTGTGAGCGCACCCGGCATGGTGCTGCTGTGGATGGTGGTGAAGCGGGAATGGCGAGCGAGATGCAGTTGTGATGGCGGAAGCAGTGCCGCTCGCCACGCACTGTCCCCCTGGCATGAAGTGGATGAGGCGGAGATGTTGTGGCGCGGCGATGTATGCACCTGCCAGCGGAACCTTGGTCTTCAGGCGTACAATATGTCCAGATGTGACAGACGTGGCGCCTGCTCGATGCATGTGACATGTAACGTAATCGAGTGCCCTAATAATGGCATCCAATGTTGTTGTAGGGGGATGTCGGCTGCACGGTGTGATTGATGGCTGCCAAGGCTGTTTGAGCTTTGCTGGACCGCCGTGAACTTCACTGCTTGAAGCAGTCACTGAGTGGTTTCTCCCATCCTTCAATTGTCTCCCTCGCAAGATGGCACGCCAGCATCATCAAGCCAATAGGCTCTTAGCATGAGGCGTTCATCCCCTTTGCGCGCCAATATCAGCAAGCAAGCTGCCAGGTCATACGCCAGCAGAGTTGCCGTTCAATAGGCAGCATGCTGTCTGGCCGCTGCACAGCCCTGTACAGCCTGGCCATGGTACATGTACAGCCTGGCCACAGTGCGCAGGCTGCACCAGTGCCAGACGTGCTGGGCACACGTGGGGCAGGAGCCGCCCTCCCAGTGTCTTTCAAGTTGGGACTGAACTTCAAACCTGCAACTGGGACACAGCCTAGCAGGTTATGCATATGCATGCAGGCATATGCCGTGCGAAGGCCGCCACCGCATCCGAATGCCACTCCCCAGGTGCTGCCAGTGCACTGGCAGTCAGTGTCACCAGAACAGTGTTGTCACCAGAACATAATCCAACACTAGACACCAACAGGAAAACCCATCTCAGGTAAATGCGACATGAGGCTTGATACCATTTGCAAACCTATGCGCTGTAATTGTATCAAGACATGTGAAACTTGTGGTGACACTATTCACACAAGCAGGTTAGAGAAACCAGCTGAAGCTCAAAACAAACAAGCTGTGCCCAGTCATCAGGCTGCAGCATACGTACCATACTTTCGTCATGTCACTGTACGCGCTGCTCGGACACAGATTGGCGATTACTGCACCCAACAGCATGAAAAATGTCACTCAGCAAACACTTACGCCCAAGCAGCCAAAAGTCACACACCATGCATGTACAGCACCTCCAAGTGCACCTGCAGACAGCTGATTCCCACAACACCATGCCTTATTTTCCCTGCTCCTGCTCCTGTGCCTGCGCCTGGCCGTGCACGGGCTGAGGCTGGAACAGCACATCCCACTCTGCCAGCTACCTGCAGACAAGCAGCGCCTGACAACACAAACCCAGCCACCTCCTATGTTCAACACAGATGCCAACTGCCCACACACCCACTAGCGCCTCACAACACTTCTGATCACATCAATCCAATCAGCTCAGAAGAGGTACTCCCCGAAGCTGATCATCACGAAGGTCCAGGCCATCACCCAGCAGAAGCTGCCCAGCAGGTACACGCCGTGCCACACCGCAGCAAACGCGTAGCCGAAGAACAGCAGCGCCATGACCAGCTCCAGCATGTAGGGCTTGTGGTACACGCGGTTGCCCAGGCCTCCCTTGCCAAACTTCTTCGTGACCTGGCAGCATGTGCAGTGCGCATGACGGGCAGAGCATAGAGCAATGCATTAGCAGCAGAGCCGGCGAGCGACAGCAGGGATGGTGTCAGGTGCCGCACCTACTCTTGGCAAGAGTAAGCGGCAGCAGCAGGCAGGCAGTCGCAGCACAAGCAGCTACCCATTGCTGTAGGCATTCCTGCAAGCAATGTACAGCTGTCGGCCAGCTCTACTGCACTCTCACATACCATGGGGCAATGCATGCGTGCCAGCAGCAACGCGCACACGGGCACACATCCAGCATCGCTTTCCACATGCATACTGTGTTGCAGTCCAACGCGCCGCCCACCTTCCAGGTGCCGCTCTTCTTGCTGCCCGCCAGGCCGTTGAGCATCGCGTACACGCGGAAGTAGCCCACCCCGGTCTGCATCAGGAAGTACGGCCAGAACAGCAGCCCGGCAAACCACACGAAGCACGCCGCGCTGGTGTTGCCCGCGATCTGCGCAAGGAGCAGACACATGCAGCAGCCACACAACACCCAGGCGTAGCGGCAGACAGCGGTGATTGATTGTAGCACCCGAAGCACAGCACAGAGGTCGCTGGCGAGGAGGGCCTAGCAGGCATAGCAGCGTCTGCTGCAGCAGGGGAGGCCGCACAGGCAAAGCCCGCTGGTGAGTCTCCCATACCCTGCTGCTGTGCAGCTGCTGATAGGCTGAAACGCGCAGCTGCCAGGCGCGTCGCAGTGCATATGGCGGCCTGTCCTATGCATTGCTGCCAGCGCAGTTCAGGGCTGCACATGTCGCATGCGCAAGGCTGTTTTTTGCAGGGGTTTTGGGCTCACCAGGAAGGCCATGGGCGCCCAGGTCCAGGACCAGGGGTCCAGCCAGATCACAATGGCGGGGCACACCAGGCAGATGACCGTCAGGAACGCGCTGTAGATGAACCTGCGAGAGCAGTAGCAGTGACGGCGGAGCAGTACTTTCCAACATCGTTGCAAGTTGTGCAAGTTGCTTGCTGCTATCTACAGTACTGGTCACTACTGCGCCCCGACTCCTCAGCACCTTGGCCGACCACATACTGCTGATGCCAGCTATATTGGTGTTGTCGTTTTCAGTTCTGGCATCCGGTCCCCTGTACACAGCGCACGGCTCTCACCTGAAGAAGAAGTAGCTGCAGCTGATCCTGTCCCAGAAGGTGACTGCATCTGTGGTCCAGATGCGCGTGACCTGGCAGCAGCAATCAGCACACAGGCAGGGAGATAATTGTCAGCACCCACCAACCAGTGGCGCTAGCAGGTACCTGGCCCAATTGAGAAGCATGTTTGACTGACTGCCAGACGCGCCACGGCACGGGAACATGCATTTGCTTGCAGGACACCCGCACCTGCCATGCCGGCGAAAGGCAAGCACTAACAACAGCATATGCAAGCAGCCATGTAGGTGCCGAAGAAAAACAAACATGTCCAGCTGCCTGCACGCAGGTGCGGGTGCTTGTACTGTGATGTGCCCCACCAGCTGCTTGATGACCACCATTGGCCCGCTGTTCCAGCGGTACTGCTGCGTCTTGTACGCACTCATGGTGGGCGGCAGCTCGTTGGGGCAGCCAACCCAGTGCAGGTACCTGCACAGTTAGCAAGCACATCGTATGATCGTACATGATCATCATCATTGTGTACCGTATGGTTTTGCTCTGAATCGCTGTTGCAGTTGCAGGTGCGCAACGGCGCTCAGCATGTCTTACAGAAGCGCCTGCTAGATGGCAAGCACAGCAGCTGCGAACCGCACCCGCTCCGCTCCACGGCCAGGTACACAAGCAGGCGCGCTCACTTGAACTTCCAGCCGTTGAGGTAGGCGCGCAGCGACAGGTCCATGTCCTCCACCGTGCTTTCCATGTTCCAGCCGCCCGCCTGCTCCATCGCGGTGCGCCGCCACACGCCGGCCGTGCCGTTGAAGCCGAAGAAGGTGCGCAGCCAGGAGCGCGCGCGCTGCTCCACCGCAAAGTGGTAGTTCAGGCACACCTGCTGCATCCTGTGGGACAGCAGGTAGGCAAGCACAGCCATGATGAAGGCGAGCACGAGGCAGCGGCTCAAACTCAAGGCAGATTAACAGCGCACCAGAACTGAACTACACACTGCGCAAGCGCAAAGTGGACTGTTGTGGGCTGCTGCTGAGCTGTGCCACGAGCCTGCTGCTGCATGTCCTGCCGCACGCGAGCCAGCAGCTGTAGCCAGTACCGCCCACCAGCACAGCATGTTGTCGTAGCCGTTGGTGAAGCTCCAGCGGCCCTGCACGAAGCCCAGCCGGCTGTCCTGCTGCATGTGCCAGATGGTCTGGAACAGGAAGTCCGGCGGCATCTCAAAGTCGGCGTCAAACACAGCCACAAACTCCCACGGCACCTGCGCATCAGCATCAGCAGCAGCAGCAGCAGCAGCAGTCATCACACACTCTATTGTTGCCTGCTACACAGCATGCTTTGCTCGTTGCACATGTCCTGCATGCATCCCATGTGTGCCAACATATCCAGCAGCAAACCTTGCAAGGCCCTGTGTCTGTCTGTTCTAGAGATCGCCCCCAGCTGCTGCTGTCTCCATCGCCACCACACCCACACCCACACCTCCCTGATGAAGCTCATGCACACGCTGTACAATCACAGCCACCCACTGCAGCAGACTATATGGCTCAGTTATTGCCACGCCAAGTCTGCCTCCAGCTGCTGGTACAGCTCAGCAAGCAACAACGACAATACCCACCTCATTGAGGAAGCTCATGCCGTTGATCATGTTGCCCGCCTTGAAGCCTTTGTTGACGGCGCGCCGCGTGACCAGGCAGTGGTGGCCGCGCTGCTGCATCTGCGCCACCCTGGCATCAATGCGCAGCTTCACGTCCTCGCGCGTGGAGTCGTCGCACGCCTGCAGCACACAACACAAGCAACAACAGCAACGCCAGCGCCGGCTTGCATGTACACGGTGCGTCTGTCGCTGTGCCTGCAGTGCAGGGGCACCAAGCAGGGCACAAAGGCTGCTGCACTTTGGTTGCATTGCTGGAGCCATGCTTGCCCAGTGTCAATGCTAAAGGGTGCGTGTGCAGCCTGCTGCCCCACCTGGATGATGATGCGGTCCCGTGGCCATATCATGTTGCAGGCGCGCTCAATGACCACCTCGCAGTGCGCCTCCTCATTATACATGGGCAGCTGCAGCAGCAGCACACACAGAAGGTACCAAGGAAGCGTTGTTGCACTCAGAGAAAGTCACAAGGGAGCCGCATGACGCACAACAGCACAGCTCTGTGGCGCAGGAAGCTTGCAGGACAGATGGCCTGCGCCCCTTGCAGCTGTCCTGCAAGCGCCATCTGCTGTGCTCGATGCTTACACTGGACAAACCTCTGCAGCTGCAGGAAGCTTGCAGGACTCACTGCGGAAACTCACACACCACCTGCTGCTCTGCTGCAAGCGCCACTGTACACTGCTTGATGCTGCACAAACCTCTGCCTGGTGCAGAACCATCGACATGCACTCTTACACCATCTGCTGGCCTCCTGCAAGCGCTACCTGCAGTCACTGATGTAAACACCACTCAAAGCGGTAGTGTTTGTACTCACCTGCACCAGTACAACCGGGAAGTAGTCGTACAGAGAGACCAGGCTTGCCGGAAGGCTGCATGCCTTATCCGGCCCAAGCACCACACAGCTGCTGGGCGGGTGGCCGCCACCAGCCGGCAAACTGATGCCTGGCCTCCCCTTGCCGCCTGCATGGCACCCCAGCTGCTGCTGCTGCTGTTGCTGCTGCCTTTGCTGCTGCAGATTTGCTATGCTGGAAGGCGACGCTGCGCCGTCTAGCTGCTGCTGCTGCTGCTGCTGCTGCAGCAGAGTGTCTGCAGCGTCCTCTGCTGCTATGTGCCTGCAGCGCAGCCCTTTTGCTGACATGTGCGGCGACGTTGGGGCGTCTGCAGGCACCTGATCCGGCATGCTGTACACTGTCTCCAACCTCGATATGCTCTGCTGCTGCTGCTGCTGCTGCTGCTGCTGCTGCTGGTCCAGCAGTCTCTGCAGCGTGGCCTTTGGTGAGCCGGCCTGCCCTGCTTGAGGGGTGCTAGGGTGGGAGCTCCCTGCAGCACTTGCGCTGCAATCAGAGGGAACGCTGCCGCTGCCACTGCTGCAGGGCACGTTGCTGCCAGCCAGGCAGCTGCTGGTGAGGCTGCTAATGCTGACTCTGTTGGTTGTAGCAATCTGCCAGCTGTTCTGGTTGCCTTGGGCGGCCGCTCCTGCCTCTGTCGCTGCTGCTGTGTCCGCTGTTGCTGCCTCCTGCTTGGCGCTGCCTTTTCCAGCAGCAGCATCCGCCGCATCTGGTAATGCTGGGTCTATTGCTGTGCATATCCTGTAGCCCTGCTCATCACAATCTGGTGCTGACACTAGCTCATCCTTGTGCCACCACCAGTACCACGGGTGTCCTGGCTCTGGGTTCCAAACCTCCTGGACCTTTGCACACAGGGCAATAAATGAATATACCAGCACATCCAGCTGGTACAGCACAAACATCCCAGTGAAGACCAGGTACCAAATCATGGTGCCACGCTGCTGCTGCTGCTGTTGCCGCCTGTTGCTGTGCTGGTGTAGCCCTGGTGCAGCTGTGCGGCTGCTGTTCTGCTGCTCCTGCCACTGCAGCTCGTGTCACGCTATTGCAGAAACATCATGTGACAAGCTTCAGAAGTACAGCCAGCTGGCATGCTGTTGTAGCGGTAGCATACTGCGTTCCAACATTGCCTGCAACATCATTTGCAGCAGTAGCAGTAGCTGACTAGTGGACGGCGGTGGGCATGACAGCGCAAGGAAGCCTGGAACATACGCATGTGTAAACTGGTGTGACTGCTACTGAAACAGCACAGTGCAGTGCCCGCTCTTGGAACATCTCCTTGCTGTGCATCACCATCAGCAGCTCTGTAGTGCTATGGGCCAGAGGCTGACCGCAGCCAGCTGCAGCACTCACCAACTAACAAAATTGCTGGAAACCGTAAACTATCGCAAATGCTGGCTGAATGCTGTGGCGACCAGATGAAGACAGCGGCGGTGATGGCCACGCACACGAGAACCTACAAGTTCGCTGGCTTGTGCTTATGCGCTGAAACAAACACTATGGACGTTAAAGTGGATGTAATGATGTTTCTGAGTGGTATAAGAAGCGCGATGACCATGAGAATACTAACAGCAGCTGCGCAATGAACATTCTGTCAGGCAACGGGCAAGGCAAAGCCTAGAGAAGAAGATATAAAATTTTGCTGCTACCATGATTTAAACGAAATGAAGCAGCCAAAACACAGCTGTAGTGACGCTGCCATGTCGTCGTGAAAGTTGCCCGCCTTTTGGCGCCTTTTCTGCCCCCCATCATCAGCAACGGTGTTGGCTAAATGGTAGCTATCCACGATGAGGACGGGACTGTGCGGCTTGTTGGTGCGTGGCTGTGGCTGCCAATGGGCAAGCAGCAGCAGCGGCAGCACAGATGCAGTGCATCAGCATTGACACAGGAGCACAACATACAGCACCAGCTCGTGCAGCTGGCACAGCGTCAAATGCCTTTTCAGACATTAGTAATAGAACAAACATGAAACGGCATGAGTAAAACCTGCACGTATGGCTCTGCTTGAAGGACGTTGCAGTGCTCGACAGCTGCGTATGCATGGCTGTTTTGCCTGCAGGCTGTGCACCACTATACAGGGTGCCGCAGACCAAGTGGACTCCTCGGTTGACAGTGCAGGTCACCCTGTACATGCTGATGATCACCATGAGCATGGTGGGTTGATGCAGCATGATATAGGAACGCAAGGCAACAGAGCTCATCACGCCATGCAACAGCGGTGGCTGCACGTGACAGCAGCGGCAGCATTACAGGCGGCCATTATGCTTGCAGGACAGCAACAGCAGCTGCATGCCAGCAATTGCAGCAGGCACCACCAATTGTACAGCTGGATTCAACCTTGCTCTGCAGCAGCACCGCCTGGCGCAGCAGTCCATTACGCCGAGCAACCAGGAACACATCAATGATTGCTGCTGTCAGGCCTTTCAACCCACAGCCGTGTCTGCACAACACGCATGCAGGCTGCTGGTGGGCTTATGCCTTGGCTGCTGGAGCGCTTCCTCGGCTGGAGCATTGGGGACAACCGCAGCCTGGCCAAGATGTTTGCCCAGGACCAAGGCTACGCCTATGACAACAACAACACATATGCTTTCTGCCCGAAGAACGCGCGGGTGTTCAGCGACCGTAAGCAGCAGCAGCAGCAGCATTGAGACCATGCTAGTTAGACACGCTGGCACCTGCGACACAGCTGCGTCCCACAACCCCTTGCACACCGATCAGCGCAGATTGCATGCCTGTGTGCACCACGTCAGTCACCCCAGCAGCTTTTTGTGCTTGCAGGACAGCTATTGCCTGCGCCACCCGCGCTACTCTGCTCAAATGACATGCTGTGGCACCTCGAAGTTGCCTGTGCATTGCTGTGCTAGCGCCTGGGGCCAGGTGCACTCATCAGATCAATCAATATTGTTTCATCTGTATTGTATCTCATCATTCCTGCAGAGCCGCTGGCAAGGGGCTACCCTGCACCGCCGCTCGCCCCAAAGGCAGGCAAGCTGTACGACGCATGGTTCCACAAGCCATTGGTGCTGCGTGGCGTGAGCTGGTTCGGCTTCAACAACGCGCAGGGCGGGCCGGACGGGCTGTGGGCTGGCGGCAGTGAGGCAGCAACAGACTTTGGGGCCATTGCTTACCAGCTGAAGCTGCTGGGTGAGCTGCTTCTGAAAGCAAGAGATTCACCTGAGATGTAACATGTGTTATGCGCAGGCATTTTGCGTCTGCAATTTCGCAGCTGCTGAGAGTTTCACAGCATGTTGGTATCAGAGGTGCACGCATTGCTGCGCATTGAACACGTGTTTGCTTGCTTGTGTTACATGTGTTGTCTTCCTGCTGCTGATGCTGTCACAGGCTTCAACACCATCAGACTCTCTTTCACATTTGACGGATTGCGGGTAAGTTGGCACGCACTGCTTGAACAGCAAGCCGCCAGACATACCGTGCCGCTTTCAGAGTGCCAAACTTCATGCCTGCCTTACAGCTGGCAGCTGCCAGATCTGCACCCTCTAACGCGCTCCACCACAGTCCCATGCAGTGCTTGTTGCATATCCACACACGTGTGAAGGAACCTTCCTCAATGAACACTCCCTGCGTGCTGCAGACGCACGGCAGCAACCTGGTGTTCAAGTGCAACCACACAGACACCCGCGGCCTGGCCCAGCACGCCACCGACCCCAGCGCCAGCCCCCAGCCTGACCTCTCCCTGGTGCCAGACCCACCCATCCGCCTGCCAGTGGCAAGCTACCACCAGGGCCTCTGCAACACCTACATGCCGCCGAACACGGAGCATGTCATCCAGCGGCTGCTGTGGACGGTGCAGTTCCTGGTTGCCAACGGGTTCTACGTTGTGGTGAGCGGCTTGCAGGAACAGATGGGGCTCTGATGCGTTTGGTAGCAGCTGCAGTGCACCTGCCTTGCTGCATCTAATGGGCGGGTTCCTGGTTGCCACGGGTTGTACGTTGTGGTGAGCGGCGCGCGCTGATGCCTGTGGCAGCAGCTGCAGTGCACCTGCCTTGCGGCTTCAGTTGGTGCTTACAGACCCAGCTGCCTCTGCCTCGACTAAGTACCTATGAACATGCTAGCTACCTGCATCGGCTGCTGTTGCCGCAACTCATCCAACCACTGCACTTGTATGTACCCATGCACTTGTATGTACCCATGCACTTGTATGTACCCATGCACTTGTATGTACCCATGCAACGCACACGCCTCACCGCAGCTGGACTACCACCCGGATGCAAGTGACGCCACGCCGCTGGATGCCCAGGACTTTGCGCGGGCCTGGATGTACACCTGGGCCACCATCACCTGCCTGCCCAACTTTGCGTCAGACATCCGCGGCCGCATCCTGCTGGACCTGCTCAACGAGCCGGACAAGGCCGGAGGGGTGGGGCTGGGCTGGGCCGGGTGAGGCGCTGGCGTGGTTGGCTTGATGGCAGAGGAACAGTTCGCAGCACACTACTGCAATTGTGTGGTGGTTCTATGCAGCAGCAGCAGCCAGATGACTTTCAATGCGTTGGTGCTCAGCCATGCGGCCTGATGCAGGCATCTGGTGGCGTTGCTCTCCCTAGCACGGCAGATATGCTGTTGCCTGACACGCATGCTGCTTGCTGTTCCGTGGCTGCTGCGGCGCAGGCGTGACGGCCTGCCAGGCCTTGATGAGCTGTACCTGACCACCATGGACTCCATCGAGAACATCACGGCGGCAGACGCGCTGTACCTGCTGCAGGGCTCGCCGCTGTCTGCCAGCGGCAGCAGCTACGGCCTGTCGTCAGGTAACGATGCTACAGCGGTTGTCGTGGAAAAGCTGCTTGCATGCTCGTCTGCAGAACATTAAGCAGTCCAGTTTTGGGCGTACGTTGTGCTGTTGTGCCACACAACACCTCTTGTTTTGTGCGTGCTGCAGGTGACGGATTTGTGACGGACCCCGCCACCATCCAGCGCCACAACCTGAGCGACCCGAGGCCATTTTTCAACGAGCTGCTGCAGCGTGAATACAGGAGCAGGGTGCTGCTGGGGCCACACCTGTATGGGCCAGACAGTGGCGGGGCTGCTGCTGCGCCAGCTGCGGAGGTGCTGGCGCGGCTGAGCAGCAGCTGGGGGCGGCTGGCTCGGGAGGGCTACTGCAATGGCAGGGACTGCATGCGGCTGCCTGTGGTTGTAGGTGGGTGGCGTTGCTGTGAGAGAGGATAGTTACGTGTGCGGCGTGGCACCATTAGAGATGGTGTGAGCCACAACAGGGTGAGTGCATGGTCGGAGGCCACAAAACACGATGTCATGATGGCTAACGGCTGCCTGTGGTTGTAGGTGGGTGAAGTTGCTGTGGCTGTGATGGCTGGCCAGCCCATGCGCGACTCACCATGAAACCTTTGTTGCCACAGGCGTGGCGTGCAGAGGCCTACAGGTTGATCGTCACTCTGGGAGCAGGTGCGCGTAGGTGTTGTGGCCCTGCAGGCAGGCCGTTGACAGGCGCTGGTGTAACACGCAGACCAATGATGCATACTGAACTTGCTCATGCTCCTCTGACTGCTGCTGCTGCTGCTGCTGCTGCTGCTGCTGCTGCTGCTGCTGCTGCAGGGGAGATGGGCAGCCGCCTGAGCAGCAGTGCTGAGCTGGAGTACTACAGCGCGGTGGCCAGCCTTGCGCAGCAGCGCGATTCACCGCTGGCTGGCTGGATCTGGTGGGCCTACAACGCCAATAGCGCAGGTGTGGTAGCTCTACATGGTGATGTGCTGCAAATACATGCGAAGCATCAACGATGAAGAGCCGCATGCTCATGCACAAAATACCGTAGCTCTGCTGCAGCTGTGCAGCTCTGTGTGAGAGCATGGCTGCATAGGCTGCAGGATGGCACCACTGGTGCCTGCAACATCATCAACATTGTCGCCAAGCTAATCATACAAGCAGGTCAGCAGCAGCGCTTCCTTGACATCTGCGCTGTTGCTGTTGCTGCTGCTGCTGCTGCTTGCTTGCAGCTACTGGAGGCCTTGTGGCAGACAACTGGCAGGAGTTTGCCTGGCCAAAGATCCAGTTCCTGCAAAAGCACTTCGGGCTGCAACCCTGGTACAGCGACACGGATTCATTCCTCACAAGCGTTGCAGCGCAGCAGCAGGACGCTGTGAAGGCCCGTGCTGCAGCAGATGCAGCGGCGGCTGAGGAGGCAGCAGCGGCAGCAGCTGCTGCTGCGGCCAACCCAGCGCTCAATCTGACAACCATCACAGAGACTGTGGTACCTGTCAAAGCAGCGGGCGAGGGTGACAGTGTTGGCCCTGCTAGCAGCAGCAGCAGCAGCATCAGCAGCAGCAGCAGCAGCAGCAGCAGCAGCAGCAGCATTGGGGCCGGCAGCAAGGCGGGTGCTACAGCAGCAAGCAGCAGTGTATCCGCTGCAGGGGGCCGGACGCAGCTGGCTGATGTCCATGAGGCAATAAAGCCAGCAGGGAGTGTTGCAGGGCAGCAGGCGGCACAGGCAGCAGCGCCGGTGCAGCAAGCTAACACAGCGGATGCATCGTATGTGCAGTTTGATGTGCAGCCACCACCAGCTATTGTGGCAGGTGTTGCTGCTGCCAGCACTGCCGGCAGTTCAGCTGCAGCGCCTGCAGCAGCCACCAGCAGCAAGCTGCGTAGCACCCAGCTACACAGCCAAGCCGCAAAGGCAGCTGCGCCTGCTCAGCTGGTTGACACACATGCAAACTTGCCAGCGTCGCTGCTGGACGCTGGCAGTGCTCTGCTGCTGGAAGTGCAGGGTACTGTAGAAGAGGAGCCAGTCTGAGGCATGCTAAGTGCAGATCTAAATTTGAATGCCTTTTGTCTGGTGCAGCAGTGGTCAAGCATGCCACAACACGTCATCATGACAAGCGGCTGGATTGTGACTAGACAATTGACCGCATTGGCCTGCTTTTACACCTTTTACTTTGTGCCTTGTGCTGTTGGTTTTCAAGCACACCAGGTCCAGCAACTCATGTGGGTGCTGCGATGTAAGAGGATGTGTCTGGTGCAGAAGCAGCACCTTCTGCCGTGATTGCCTCTGGCTGGTGATGCACAGGTCTCTGGCGACCTTGGACTTGTGCACAGACCTCAAGACTCTAGTAATCAGCCGCATACCAGCCATCAATATTTTAAGTGGCGTTAACAGGATGACTTTAATTGCACTGGCACAGGTCTAATGCCACACACTTCTGGCAGCAACAGCACTACCGGTCCCAGCAAAGCCCTAGCCAATCACTGCTGCCATTAGGAGCGAGAAAAGTGACCATCAGACGATTATGCACGACTACAAACAAGTTTGAGAACGGCTGGATTAAATGTTCAACCGCACACAGGCGTCTTCAGGCATCGCTCGACCACATCGGTATTTGCAAATTCTTGCATTGTCACCACTGCACTACTGTGTTCTGTGGAATTAAATAGATCAGTGGCGGTGTCATGTTGGCAGGGACGTTTCGGAGCCTGCTGTCACCGGCGTGCTGTAGTAGCTCTTCCTCGCTGCTGCAAGCAGCAGCAGGCCTTGCTGTCACATCTGCAGCCCTAGCCGCTTCATCGCAAGCAGCTGGGCAACGCACGTACCATGTAGCACGACTTGCATCCCGTGGCGTGATCAGCCTGGCGGGAGAGGAATGTGTGCAGTTTCTGCAGGTGAGCAGCAGCAGCAGCAACAGCAACCGCATGACAGGCAGTTGAGGCAGCGTGAAGCACCGTGCTGGACTGTGTGCTGCTGTTAAATCAGAAGCAAGCAATAAAGCATTGTGCTGAAGAATCTGCAAAGCGCTGTGCAACCGTCCCTCGGCTGTGCCCACATGCTCTGTCCTGCTCCCTGCTGCGTCATCCTTCGCAGGGGATGACCACCAATGATGTACGGCCACTGGAGCAGCCAGGTTTGCTGCTTAAATAACCTACAGCTGATGTCTCATGTTCGTGTCGTGTCAGCATCACCTGTATGCCTGCAGCAGTGCTGTGTGCAGCTTTAGCAGTTGTCAGGTGCTTGAAGCACAGCGTGCATCGCACAATTGCAATTTCAGCAGATCCTGATGGGCTGCTGCCGACTCTGCAGGTGCCGGGCCAGTCTATACCATGCTGCTGACAGCAAAGGGCAAGTACCTACACGACCTGTTTGCGTACAGAGCGCCAGGTGTGTGGCATGCAATGCTGTCTACAAAGCAGCAGCAGCAGCAGCAGCAGCAGCAGTGCTGCAGGGCCAACCGCTGCCTACAGCAGTGCAGGGATCAGTGTAGAATGGAAGGCAGCAGCATGTGTGTGTCATGCAGCTGCCTTGCACAGAGGTTTGGTCGGACACAGCATTGCATCGCTCGTTAACACAGTTGCAGCGTGAACTCGTCACTTCTTCTGTTGGACAGCCACAGCAGTGCTGCTGTCGCTGCCACCCATGCCTCCAATATAACTGCTGCTGCTGCTGCCGCTGCTGCTGCTGCTGCTGCTGCTGCTGCTGCAGGTGACAGCCCGGAGCTGCTGCTTGACGTTGATGCTGCTGGCCTACAGAGTGCTCTGCAGTGGCTGGGCAAGTACAAGCTGCGGCGCAAGCTGCAGCTGACTGATGCCAGTAGGCAGTACAGCGTGTGGGCAGCATTTGATGGGCAGCTGCAAGCAGGCGGAGCAGGTGAGCGTCAGCTGCTTGCGTTTGTGTATGCTTTGCTTGCGTGCTGGCTGGCTGGCTGGCTGGCTTGCTTGCTTGCTTGCTTGCTTGCTGTCTTGCCTGCCTGTATCTCTCAGACTGCAACCTACGCTACACGCGCAGTCTCCTTATCCGCAAGTATCCTATTCACCAGCTGCTGTGCTTTTTTTCGTTTTCTTGCCGCAGGCCAGTGGCGGCAAGACCCGCGCTTGCCGCAGCTTGGCCTGAGAGGCATCTTTGATGCGCAGCAGCTGCCGCCGCCACCCGCAGCAGCGGGCAGCAGCAGCAGGAAGCAGCAGGCTGCCGGCATGTCCATTGTCAGCGAGGATCACTTCCAGCGCTGGCGCTACATGCTGGGCATAGCAGAAGGGGACACCGACATACCCACAGGTGAATACCTTCTAACATGTGTTAAGCGTGTTAAGTGCCAGGACCCACATGTAACTTCCCTGTTTCGTAGCAGAAGGGGACACAGACACACCTACAGGTGAATGGCCTGGTTTTTTTGTCTTTGTTTCTAAGCTATGGCGGGCGAGCAAGTCATTGAGGGCCTGTGCTTGCTCTGTAGCTGATTGTGTTTAGCACTTTTGCCAGCTTCCTGTTGGCCTCTGCCCTTTGGCTGCGGCAACCTTGCGTGCTGGCCTCTGCCCTTTGGCTACAGCAACCTTGCAACATTTGGCTGTAGCAGCCTTGCATGCGGCCGGGCTAGCGACCTGTGAACAATGCCTATACATACGCTCCTGCACGTCAGCTGTGTGCTGTTGTTGATTTTCGGGCGAGGTGGCGCTGGAGTGCAACCTTGGCGCCCTGGCGGGCATCAGCTGCAGCGCACGCTACAACCTACCCCTGGCGGGCATCAGCTGCAGCGCACGCTACAACCTACCCCTGGCGGGCATCAG
>RWJK01001210.1:33638-47331 GCA_004335835.1 Scenedesmus sp. ARA3 | reverse complement strand
TGCAGCGCACGCTACAACCTACCCCTGGCGGGCATCAGCTGCAGCGCACGCTACAACCTACCCCTGGCGGGCATCAGTTGCAGCGCACGCTACAACCGCATGCTCTCACACGCGTGCTGTCTGCTGCCTTCTTGACCTCTTGGGCGAGGTGGCGCCGCTGGAGTGCAACCACTATGAGCTGGCAGGCATCAGCTACAGCTAGACACATATACAAGCTCTCACAAACGTCGTGCCCCTTTGTGCTGCACTTCTGTTGCTTACAGGCGAGGTGGCCCCACTGGAATGTAATCTGGATGCGCTGGCAGGCATCAGCTACAGCAAGGGCTGCTACATCGGCCAGGAGCGCAACAGCTACACACACTTCAGGGGCATCATACGCAAGCGGCTCATGCCTGTGGCGCTGCCGGGACTGGATGCCTCCACACGTGAGTGATGCTGCATACGTGGCCATCATGTCACTGATCTAGCCACAGCAGGGTGTGTGCGGCTTAACATATTCGCCAACAGCCACACACACTTCAGGGGCATTATTCGCAAGCAGCTGATGCCTGTGGCGCTGCCGGGGCTTGATGCATCAGCGCGTGACTGCTGCTGCTGCAGCAGTGATGTTGATAGAGAAGCTAGCCGGTAGCTGCTGCACATGACATGAATGCTGCAGTGCTGGCAGCATGCGTGCATGCATGAAAACGCAGGTGGCAGCGGGTTGCTGCCCTGTGGTTTTGCAGATGTAAGTTGCCTGAGCGTCAGCGACAGCAGTTTGATTTGCCCTGCTCTGGAGGTGCTGGAGCGCAAGTGCTACTTGTTGGCGCAAAGCACAAGGCGCCTCCGGCTGCAACCGGCAGTTGCACGTGCTGCATGTCTCCTGCTAACTGTCATTCTTGACACCCTTTACGCTGCCGATCTGTCTTCCTGTGCTGCAACAGGCCTGCCGTGCCCGCTGCCCATCGTATCATCCGCAGCAGCAGCAGCAGCAGCAGCAGCCGGCAGCACGCCGAGCAGCAGCAGGAGTAGTCAGATCGGCACCCTCACCAACCACTGCGGTGACATGGGCATGGCTTACATAAAGCTGGCCCCTGCACTGGCAGCAGCAGCAGCAGCTGGCAAGGGTGACAAGGGTCCGCAGCTGCAGGTGCAGCTAGAAGGCGGGGCAGTGCAGCAGGTGGTGCCGCAGCGGCCGGAGTGGTGGCCTGCCGAGTGGGGCATTGAGGAGGCGGGGCCACCAGCAGGCAGCAGCAGCAGCTGATCATCAGCTGATGATAGTGGTGGTGCTGGCTAGCTGCTGCCTGCTAGTAAGGCTTGAAAGGGAACTTTGGGATTGTGGCATGCGCGGGCTGTGACGCAATGCGCTCATCTGTGCACAAGAGCATAGTTTCTTGTTATGTTGCCGCCGGGTGTAACATCACTAGTACTTTCAGCAGTAGTAGTGTTGTACAATCCAGTCAGGACAAAAATGTCTTGACATTCTTGTCTTGACCTCTGTACTACTGTCCAAATGCAATTTGGACGCTGTGGCACAGCGTTCAGCACGTGTTATGTCAAAAACGTTGCTGACGGTTCTCCTCCAGTGCTGCTTTCCTGTTGTACTGCACGAACTGCCTGGCACAATCATACCTTCGGAATTGTCATGAAATTTTCCCAGATCCAGGTGAACAGGCCTGAAGCTGAAAGCGATCGACTGCTGGTCTGCTGGTCTGCAGAGCAGGTTGAATTTGCGCAACCTGCAACGCTGGTACCGGGGCGTAGCACAGCAACCCAACCATAGGAAACAGCCAGCTTGTCACAAGCTGCAGCATGGGCAGACTCATGTACACGCGGCCACTTCAGTTACAAACATGTCTGTACAGACACACATATCTCATGAGGCTGCATCTGCACCAGGATGCATCTTCACCAAAAACAATGCTGCACCACAGACGCAGGCCCTTGGGCCCCTCAGCGGGCTATGCTCCAATGCAACATGCGTTTCATACGTTTGAAAATGTGAATCACATGCCCCAGGTGCCATTAGAGCAGGTCTGCCTGCAGCAGCTGCATGCCTCTCTGAGTCAGACATGCAGCACCGCATGTACAACTATGGACGCAGCACATGCGCATAAACGCTTCAGGTATCTATGTGGATGAAACGGCCGTCAGTCTCTGATGCAACTGCTGCTGCTGCTGCAGATGAGCCGCCCTGCTGCTGTCCTTCTTCTTGCTGTCCCACCTGCTGCTGCTGCTGCTGCTGCCCATCACCGCAGTCAACACCACCTGTTGCTGCAGCTGCTGCTGCTGCCGGCAGCAGCGGACTGCTCAGCACCCGCTCGAGGTCCGTAGCAATCACCAGCTGGTTTGGCGTCGTCAGCATCACCGTCAGCCTGCCCTCTGTATCCTCAACCAGCTGCTGCCACGCATCCCTCTGCTGATCTGACACAGCAAGCATAACCGTGTTGCTGGATGACACCCCAACCTGCCCAGCACCACCAGCAACAGCCACAGTAGCGCGCCCGAGCGCCATCGCCCCTTCTCCAAACGCCTCAGGACCCCTGCTGCTGCCGCTGCCGCTGCTGCCACCACTCACCCCTGCTGCTGCTGCTGCTGCAGCTAAGCCCATGCTGCTCTTCTTGTTTGGGCTCACTGACAGCTTACACACCTCCCCACCGCCACCAGCAGCTGCAGCACCACCACCAGCAGCACTGTCTGTTAGCTGCTGCGCCGCATGTTTCCTGGGCAGCATCAGGCTGCGCGGCAGCTGCCAGGCGTGTATGCAGCAGCTGGGTGTGGGGCGCGTGATGCCGGAGCGCAGCGTGGCCACCAGCAGCATGCCCTGGCTCAGGGAGATGAGGGGCGTGCCCTGCATGGTGTAGATGGGGTAGTCGGTCCACAGCCTGTGACAAGGCAGGCAGGCAGGCACGCGGAAAGTGTTGGGTTCATTACACCTTGCCTGGTATAAAAGGGTAGTCAGGCCAGAGCCTGCCAAACGAATCCTTTTGGCAATTGTAGATGTATTGTTGATGTATATTTCAAGTGGGGTGGCAGGGCAGGCAGGTGGGGAGGCTAGCAAGCAGGCAAGCAGGCAAGCAGGCAGGGGGAGAAGCACACATGATTGAAACTGCAGACCTGATCCTGCCTAGACTATGCCACAGCACACTGCTACTCATAATGACACATCAGTCCAACAGCAGAACACAGTTTGATGGCGACGCACCTTGGAGATACCAGGCGCGTGAGCTGCCAGGTGTGTGTATCCCAAATGTGCACCACCACAGTGAACGGCCGCTCCGACTTGTAAGGGGTGTTGCTGCTGATGGCCCTGCCATGGAAGCAGCTGGCAACCAGCAGCAGCCCCGGCAGCAGCAGCATGTCGGCAGCAGCATTCACCGGCAACTCCCGCAGCAGTACAGCTCCCATTGCATCTGGTGCGCTGCTGCTGCCAACAGTGACGCTGCCAGCTGGCAGAGACTGCTGCTGGGTGCCCTGTGCAGCCCTGATAGGCCGCGCGCTGCTGCTGCCGCCGCCGCCGCCGCTGCTGCCGCCGCCGCCGCTGCTGCCGCCGCTGCTGCTGCTGCCTGCAGGCTGTGTTGAGTAGATTTTCACAACAGAGCTTGGCATGGGTGCTGCGCAGTTGGCCAGCGTGACCAGCCCCTGGCTCTCACACACAGCCACGTGAGGCTCCAGCACTGCAGCAGCAGCAGCAGCAGCAGCAGCAGCAGCAGCAGCAGCAGCAGCAGCAGCACAGAGTTACAATATATCTTCGGCCCAGCTGCATCTCACGCCTTACACAACAGGCCCAGGATGATGCTGTGCAAGGCAACACCACAGGCATGGTAGTAACTGGCGTACATGACGACACACACCCTCGCGCCTTCAGTGCCAAACCCGCACCACACACACGCTTGCAGTGCCACATTTGCACCACATACAATCAGTGCATGCTGTACTATGACCACCCACACTACATCCACAACCCCTGCCTATATCAAAAACCAGCAGTGTCTGATACATCCCAACCCCACCTGATGACGGCATGGGCAGCCCAATGGGCACCTGGACCGGCACTGCCGGCCCTGCAGCTGCCACAGGCATCCATTAAAGATCTGCCGCCCCACGCCGCCCCAGCTCATGACACCAAACATAAAACCTATGCATACAATGCCACCATCACTAAGAGAAACATTACACAAAGCACAGACAGGCTATCACTGCATCCTGTAATTGAAAGCCTTTGTCTCTAGCCCACCTGGGGACGGCATCGGCAGCCCAATCGGCACCTGGAACAGGCACTGCCGCCCCTTCAGCTGCCACAGGCGTCTATGCAATGCATCTGCCGCCCCACCCCGCCACAGCTCATACTCCCAAACAAAAAACCTATGCATAGCATGCCACCATGTAACCACAGACAGGCTACCACTGCAATCTGTGATTTAATCCCTTCGCCCCAAGCCCACCTGGTGATGGCATGGGCAGCCCAATCGGCACCTGGAACAGGCACTGTCGCCCTTTCAGCTGCCACAGCCGCAGCTCAGCACTGCAGGTGGAGGCCACCAGGCTGCCGCTGGCATCAAGGCTGGTGATGAAGGAGGCATGAGATCCTAGGATGCCGGCTGGCTGGCAGGTGGCGGCGTCCCACAGCTGTGCGCAGTCACCACACCACCAAATAGAAGTGCAGAAGGACAGCAGGTCAGCGAGTCAGCGGAAGGTCAGTGCAGGGCCAGCAGAAGGTTGGGCAGGCTGGCAGGTGGCGGCTAACCACGACTGCAGGAGTTGCAGGCGCAACATGCGGCCACAGGCTGCCGCTAGCATCAAGGCTGGTATTGAATGAGGCGTGAGAGCCTAAAATGCCAGCTGACTGGCAGGTGGCAGCGTCCCACAGCTGCAGGGAGTGCAGGCGCAAGATGGAGGACGCAAAAGCAACACGGTCAGCACAGGTCAGCAGCGTGACACCGGTCCCTAGAATTCCTGAAGGCTGGCAGGTCATGGCGCCCAGCAGCTGCGCGCAGGCGTTGCAAGCGCGACAGGGATGAGGCGTGCGGCGAGTGAAGGACTCTTGCACGCACTTAACCGTGCAGACGCTGCCTGCCTGCCTGCTGCTGCTGCTGCTGCTCACCTGCAGGCGCCAATCAGCACCACCAAAAAACATGAACACAGACAAAAGTTGCAGAAAGCTTCGCTCAGCTGCTGCTGCTGCTCACCTGCAGGGGTCCATCAAATGCCGCCAGCACCACCAGCTCACTGCCCGTACTCGCCAGCAGCGGCTTGTGTGCCGTGGCAGCGCCCGCCACGTCTGTTATCTCGCTCCGTATGCTGCCGTCAGGCGCCTGCACAGACACCATGCGCTGCCTGCTGTTGAAGCTCACGAGGTTGCCGCTGCTGCTGTTGAAGCAGAGGGCGCTGCCCTTCAGGGCGGCCTGCTGGGGGGCTGGCACGTGCTGCAGGCCGTGCAGGCGCTGGAACTGCTGCCGGTAGCTGCAAACGGATGTGGATTGGTGAGGTACGCAAAGAAAAGGCAGTGAGTTGGGGTGTGTAGTTGGGGTATGATGTGAGCAGCAGGCAAGCCTGTTTGCCGTTGATGTTGTGTGCAATGGTGCTGGTGCTTGCAGGACACCCTGGGGCTTGTTGTGGGTGGTGGTACGTGCTGCATGCTGCCAACAGCAGTCAGCTGCAAGACCACGCAAATCAAGCTGCGTTGTTGCTGTTACGACAGACTACGAACAAGAAACTGGCATGCATGCAGCATCAGCAGGCAGACCTTGCTGTCAGTCACCGCGGCCTGCTGCAGCTGCGGCACTGCAGGGGGCATATCCATGCAAATAGTTTTTCAATCGCTGCTGGTTGATCAGGCGCGCTGCAGGGCCCATCTACAGGCACATTCCATCACACAATAATCAAACTTGCTGCAAGTGTTGGGAGAGGGGTGTTACCTGGCAACACGTTCATACTCCAATGGCTCAGGCAGCAGAGTGAGGTACACTGAGCGCCAAATGTCATCAGACTCCAGCACCGAGCGCCACAGCTTGCATACCGAGGCAGACTGTAGCAGGGTTTGCAAGTCTCCGGCGTGCGAGAAGATGCGAGCGAGCAGCGCATCGTTGTGCAGCACTTCTGCTGCTGCTTCAGCAGCATCGCCCAGGGACAGCACCTCAAGGCCAATGTTCACAGACATAGCAATTAAGCTGATTGAAAGACTGCTGGTATACAGTAAGTGCAAAGCAACGCCAGGGGTCGAGCAAGAGAAAAGAAAGAAGCAGGGAAGAACAACCAAGACGAACGACCACTGGGGGCAGTGGAGAACGATGTGCACAAGACACAATGCACGATCGACTTGACGATGCCAATGTAGGCACAGGTGCGGGTTGCCTGCCACAACGGGGCACAGGCAAGAGCCCCGGTGTAACTGCCATGGAACAGGTCCCAGGTCAGGTGGTGATCACGGAGATGCAGTATGCCGATCGTGACGTCGTTCAAGTTGAAGGTTGTCGGAACACATGGGGTGCTGAGAGCCGTTGCACCGGGGACAGCAGAGATGGGAGCGGTGTGATCAAGCTCCAAACTGTGACGACCATCAAACATGATAAATAGCAAAGGCAGCAGAACTGTTTTGCTGCTGGTACTGCTGCTGCTGTCGCTGCTGTGCACTGGAGCCATAAATGACAGAGTGCTTAAACGCAGCAATGCCAAGAAATGGAAGCGTGTCGCGGAAGTATCGCGCATAACAGCACGCTCAGGAGCTAGACAATACCTGGAGGACTCCAGCTCGGTGAGTGCAGCTGCCCTGGCCACTCTACCAGCTTGTGTACTGCTGCTGCTGCCTGCTGCTGCCAGCCAAACACCACACCCAACAGTTGGACTGTATCCTGGCAGCTAATGACTGAGCCAGACCATCTCAATACAAACACATTTGCAACATATACATATAAACTTGCATTTGCTTGCAGGAGCTGGTGGTGCCGATTGAGGTGGACATCATCCTCGTGGGGTTCTCAGGCGATGGCGGGTACGGCTACAAGCTGCAGCCAGACAGGCTGCTCAACCTGCTGGCTACACACCTGCAGTGGTACTGCCCATACAGCTGGGAGACAGAGGAGGAGCTGGGCGTGTGCATGCACGTGAACTTCCAGGTGGTCAGCAATGAGGAAGACCCAGAGGTAAGGGGCATGAGCGGGGCAGCAGTGTGGCAGCATGAAGCAGCAGCTCGCAGGAGCAGTGGTAGCAGCAGCGGTTGCAGCAGCGGCGGCGGCAGCATCGCGGCAGCAGCAGCAGCACAGCTGTGTCACCCGACTTGCTGGCAGCTGGGCAGAGTGACTCTGCAAACATGCCAGATGGCTGGGCCGGGACCCAGCATAACCACCAGCAGCAGCAGCAGCGGCGGCATAGAAGGCAGCAACATTTGCCAGCTGCCAGCAAGTTTCGGGGACACCAGACAAGCCGCCTAGGCGAATGGCTTGCACAGCAGCAGAGCCACTAGCATGGATGGGCGCGAGCAGGAGCATAAATGGCAGCTCGGGTATGCTGCTGCAAGGATATGGCTGTGAAGTGAAATGCACGCACATGCCCACCAGCCAGCCAGCATCAATGGCCCGCGCTTTTTCAACATATGCTCTTGGTGCCTACCAGCAGCATGCACAGCAACACTGAATGCTTATCCGATTCATCTCCGTGCTGCTGCTGCTGCTGCTGCTGCTGCAGGTTGGCACGCTGCTGCACAGGCTGGAGGCTCACCTCAAGGCCAACATGAAGCAGTCGCATGCAGCGTATGACGAGACCATCGGTGAGCAGCAGCAGCAGCGGCAGCAGCAGCTGATTTAGGTGGGGCAATACAGCAGCGCAGAGCAGTATGGTGCAGCCGGGAGGGCAGTCACATCTGAGCCCCCGCCAAAGCTGTCCAGCAATGCACACACAAACAACTGTTGGCAGCTGTGGCAGCAGCAGCAGCAGCCTTGGCTGGGCTCCCGCAGTGCGGCTATTGGCACCTGACAAACATGAGCAGCGGACGACGCCGCCAAACATTGCTGGTCAATCGCATCAGCGAAGGACTTGCACACAGATGATTAGATCGTCAATGGCTCAGTGCTGTTGCTGCCGACTGCTGTCCGCCGCCGCCGCCGCTGCTGCTGCTGCTGCATCAGCCACTGGGCAGCGCAAGTACTTCACTGTGGAGGCCTCCGAGGTGGAGCCGCTGCTCAACGAATTCATGGAGCACCTGTATGAGGTGGGCTGTAGATCCCTGGGTTAGGTTATTGACAGAGATATCTAATTCAGTTGCATGCAAGCAGGCTATTGCTAATCCCACTAGATCAGTGTAACTACGTCGTTTTTGTGACGCCCGGTTGATATCCCTTCATTTGTGAAAGGCAAAAGATAGGCTGACAGGAGAAGTCATGTTTCACCTGATTAGCATCGTTTTGTCATATATCCGTTACATTGTCAAGTTGGTGCAAATGTGACGTGGCTGGTGGCGAGTGAGCATCAGCGGCGCCTGATTGCCATGTACAGGTCTTCCTGTGTCAGCCTGCTAACTTACAGCTGGTGTGTCTTGCGCGCGCCCCTCTCACTTCAAGTGCCAGATGCCAAAGACGAATTCAATTTCCCACAGGCAGCAACACCTGGCATACATATCGGCTGCTTGAACGGGCCATCACTGACAGGTTACTGCTGCTCGTCACTGCTGCGCGCACCCTTGCAGACACAAGGTGGTGACACCGCAGGTGACGGCACAGCACAGGACGCTGGCCTAGGAGGGGCCACAGGGACTGGCAGTGTGGTGGTTGGCAGCAGCAAGAAGGGCCGCGCTGGCAGGCCAGATGTATGGCACAGGCACAATGCCATCTTTGTGCTAAACCCCAGCAAGGTAAGGGTGCAGCCAACAGCAGCGTCAGCTGTAACATGTAACCTGTTACATGTATTTGTTGTTTGTGTGCGAGATGCTGCCGGGCGTGCTGAAATGCTTCTTTGACGCATTTGGTGCAGCTGGCGCCGGCAAACTATGAGCCATCACCTGCGCTGGTGTATGTGACGCGGCTGCTGCTGGTGCTGGTGCTGCTGGTGCTGCTGGGCTGCTGCTGCTGCTGCTGAGCAGGTGCGCATCAACCCGGAGACTGCAGCCGAGGTGGCGGCTGCGCACCACCCTCCGGACTTTATCCGCATGTGGCAGGAGTGAGTGGCCTATCCGTGATCTGTTGGCTTTTTGCAGCGGCTTACACCTGCACGCAGGCGTAGAACGTGACTGCAAAACGCCTGCCTGTGTTGAATGCATGATGTACTTCTACCTGCCTTTATGCAAGATGTGCATCTACCAGATACGAGCTCATGTCGAGGGCGTGATACAACACTTGCGTTGTGCATAGTTGCGGCATGTGTGAGGCTCTGCTGCTCACGCCTGTGTCGCTGCACTGCTGGTGTGTGTGTATGTGTGTTGCAGGGGCAAGTATGAAGATGCCAAGCTTTCTGATGAGGAGGCGGGATACATCTACAGGTGAGGTGTTGCTTCCAGGCTGCCTGCACATGAGCCTGCAAATCCTGCAGGGCTTCCTGCAGGCCTTTCTGCAAGCATACCTGCCTTGCCCTGCAGTTCTGAAATACGGCCGCTGCTGCCGTGGCGGCTTGTGCAAATGCTACGTGCATGCCCGTGCGGTTGCACAGCAACCGCCCACCCATCACAGGCGCACATGCTACAAAACTAGCCCGCCAGGCTTCACATGCTGAAAAACTCTGAAAACTCCATGTTATCAGTTGCAGGACACCATGCATACCGCTGTCAGGCAAGACCTGGAGACTGTATCCCTTTGCCAATACATGCTACTAAATGCCTGTGCAATGTTAACCACGTGTGATATCATTTGTAGCACTGACGCCTGCAGCTGTGCTGCTGCACAGGTACCAGTACAACGGTGTCGGAGAGACTGCCATCTGGCACAGCAGCAAGAACTATATGGTGGTGGACCTGTCTGCAGGGCCCTCCACGTATGGACCCTTAGTCAGCCAAGGGGGCGCTGTCACGCCGCAGGCGCTGCCATCAATCAAGGTGCGCTGGCTGTGTGCTTGCTAACAGCCGGGCATTGACTGAACTAGCGCACAGCAACATGTGGGTGTTGAACACTGCGGCCAGGGGGGCGCTGTCACGCTGCAGGCGCTGCCATTGATAAAGGTGCGCCACCACAAGCAACTTGACTACCAGTGTATTTGCTGTCAACCGGCCATTGCCTGTGTATAAGCAACCGGCAGCGGTATGGTGTCTTCCCAGGCTGCAGCCTTGATGATGCTGGCTGGGTTGGCTGCTTGCATACCCTACATCAAGCGGCAGGCGCACCTGGCACAGCAGCAGAAGAGGCTTTCTTACGTGTCGCGCACCAGCTGTCAGCCTGCCTTGCGCTTGTGCAGCGCAACTCAACAGAAACGCTGCGTTCCTGCTGCGGCTGCTGCTGCATTTTTGTTAACCTGTAAGATGCAGGACACTCACAAGCAGCTGCTGGACCGGCTCAAGGCAGTGCCCGACCAGCACAATGTTCAGCTCTCCCTCTGCACTGCTGCTGCTCCTACTGCTGCTGCTGTCCGTGTCTGTGTGCACATTTCATTTGCAGGACACATACCAGCAGCTGCTTGACCAGCTGAAGGCAGTGCCCAACCAGCAGACGGTGCGCGAGTTTGCGCGGCAGGCAGCAGAGCACGGCCTGGTGACGCTGCTGGCCGGGAGGCTGGCTGCGCTGCTGGCGGCGGGGACCAAGGCTGCGTTTGTGCCTGACATGGCGAGCCAGCACATCGAGCAGGCCAAGACAGTGCTGGTGAGGCAAAATGCGCTTAAAGTGTGTTGTGTTATGCTATGTTATGTTATGTTATGTTACTTTTGCTGCAGCTGACAAAATGCCGTGTTTGTGCCAGACATGGCGTCCCAGCACATCGAGCAGGCCAAGACAGTGCTGGGTGACAAAATGCGCTGAACGTGTGTTGTGTTATGCTATGTTGCAATGTTACTTTTGCTGGCGGCTGGCGCCAGGGCCGTGCTTGTGCCTGACACGGCAAGTCAGCACATTGAGCACGGCAACACAGCCTAGTGAGCATCTGTTGTGCTATCTCTGTTTGCCAATCAGCAGCTGCATGTATCTGCTCAACATGGCCTCCCAACACATTGAGCAGGCCAAGCCAGTGCTGGTGGTAATATGCTCCGGCAATGCTTTCGTTGCTCTTGTTGCTGTTAGTATGCCGCAAGCAGTGCTGCACTGTAGCCCACTGAGCGTCAACCTTTCCAGCTCCTGCATCCAACTCCTGCTGCTTTCACTGCTGCTGCTGCTGCAGGTGCCGTTGGTGGTGCTGTCCGACCATCCCGTGACAGCAGATGAGTCAGTCACGCAAATCCAGGAGAATATTGGGGCATAAACTTAACTTTTGCTGCTGCTGCTACTGCTGCCGCCGCCGCCGTTGCAGGTGCCACTAGTGGTGCTGTCCGACCACCCCGTGACAGCAGACGAGTCCATCGCGCAAACCCAGGAGAATTATTACGGCATCAATGTAACACACGTCGAGGCAGCGCTGGCTCACCTCCTCAGCGAGGGCCAGGAAGGAGTCGTTATAACAACCTTCCATGAGCTCCACAAGCACAAGCAGCTGGCGGCTGCGCTACATAAGGCCACTCGCAGCCACAGCGAGAGTGTTGTGGATGTGGCTGCAGCGCGGGACTACAAGGGCACTGACATGGGCATCCACAGCCACAGCCACACCTATATTGATCCGGACGTGCTGATGCAGGAGATTGAGATGAGCGCGGATATGCTCACACACGGCCTCGTCAGTGAGTGGCGCGCTGTTTCTGATCTAAGCGTCATTGCTTATATTTGCTTCAAAAGACCGTTGAGTTCTGTTTTCCTGTGTAGCAATGGTTGTCTGGCAGCCACTCGGTTGCAGCTATGTTGCTGCAGTTGCGCTTGGTAGGGTTTTTAGGGCGGCGTTTAAAGGCGGCAAAAGCACCCAAATGACATGCTACACACAGGCATGATGCCAGTCACTTGGCATGTTTGCCGCTGCTGCTGCTGATGCCACCGCCGTTGCTGCTGCTGCTGCCGCTGCTGCAGCTGTTGCCCATACCATGGGCAAGGAGGCGGAGCACCACATCGCGCAGCTGCGGCACGAGGGCACGCGCGTGGTGCCCGTGTTTGTGCTGGCGCTGCAGAACCACCCAGAGGACGTGGTGCTGTCCAACAGGTGAGTCCGCACACACAGCATGATGTGAAGTTGTTCCAGTTTGTGAAGCAGCTGGCGTGTGATATATGTTGCGTCTCAGCTGCACAGGTGGACGGCTGGTGGTGGTGCTCATGGTTAGCGGAGCTGCACCGACCAAGACCTTGCGTGGTGGGGTGTTTGGACACCACCTGCTGCTGCTGCTGCTGCTGCTGCTGCTGCTGCTGCCACCTGCAGGGAGCTGATGGCTGCTGACCATGACAACGTGGTGGTGCTGCAGCTGCGCCATGGCAGCAAGTGAGTGCGCTGTAAGATTGTGCGTCCAGGTCTAAAAGCAGTGCTACTTGCCTGTTGCACACTCACAATCGCATGCAGTTACATCGTCGGCATCGCTTCTTTGATGCATTCTGCTGCATTGAGTGCGCATATCAGCCGTAATAGTACTGCTCTCTGTCGGATGCGGCGCGCACATACCTCTTATTATATATTGTGCCTGCGCACGTTTGCTCGTATGTATGTCCAGGTGGGGCGGCCCCGACGAGTTTTTCACGGGGCACATGGCCAATGGGCGGCGTGTGGTGCTGGATGGCGCCAAGAGCACACGCCACGTCATCGCTGGACTGGCGCAAGCACTGACAGGTGCGGCTTACAAGTGTAACAACTTCGAGTAGCAGCATGCCACGTCATCGCTGGACTGGCGCAAGCACTGACAGGTGCGGCTTGCAAGTGTAACAACTTCGAGTAGCAGCATGCCACGCCATCGCTGGACTGGCACAAGCACTGACAGGTGCGGCTTGCAAGTGTAACAACTTCGAGTAGCAGCATGCCACGTCATCGCGGGACTGGCGCAGGCGTCGACACATGCGGTTCGGCGGCTGTTTCTGCGGCCGCTTCTGGCACGTTCTCTGACTTCAACGCTACCTCGGCGCCTGCTGCGGCTGCTGGCAGCATTGATCAGGCAGCTGGTGTGATGGGCGTTCTCTGCCCTAAACCACACCCCTGGACACTGCATGCACACATAACTAGTGTGTGCTGCATGAATGTTTCAATCCAAGCATTGGCGGCTGTGTTGTGTTCTTAGTGTTATGTTCACGTTCACAGCTACTTTTCAAAGATTATTACTTAGTTGTTACACATGTGTTACATTTGTTGTCATTTCCGCAGGCGTGACGCCGCCCTACCAGCACTTTGAGTCCTCGCTGGACAAGCTGGAGGTGGACTGGCGCTGGGCGGCAGGCGCGACGCCTTTCGGGCCCTACAGCAACTATGAAGGCGTCAGCGAGATCATGCAGGTCAGCGAAGTTTGTTTACATATCTGGTTGATCTAGCCAGAGGTCAGCGGTCAGCGGGATCAAGCAGTTTGGTTTTGTATGCGCTGCCAGATGCCAGTGTGGTCAAGTTCAGAACAGCAAAATTATCTGCTCTGGAGACCTACAGCAACCACAAGGGGGTCAGCGAGATCATGCAGGTCAGCGGCATTTAGTTATACGTTGTAGATGTAGCAAGAAGTGATGCTGCTGCTGTCGGTGGAGAACGTGCCCCCCCCCCC
>RWJK01001210.1:22022-33622 GCA_004335835.1 Scenedesmus sp. ARA3 | reverse complement strand
CCGCCG
Organism: Scenedesmus sp. ARA3; assembly: GCA_004335835.1. Classification (NCBI taxonomy): domain Eukaryota; kingdom Viridiplantae; phylum Chlorophyta; class Chlorophyceae; order Sphaeropleales; family Scenedesmaceae; genus Scenedesmus; species Scenedesmus sp. ARA3. The sequence continues at coordinate 33,616 of RWJK01001210.1, read as the reverse complement.
GCTTTCAGGTCAGCAGATTAACCATATAAGATGTGTGCTGCTTGTTGCAAGTGTGGTCAATCCAGCACGGTGCAGCGTGTTTGCAGCACAGGTCGCAAGCTGCTGGCATGTCTCAGCTGCACTCCTCTGGCGCGAGCTCTAATTTCCTACGTCAAAACAACCCGCCCTGCAGGCACTAGAATTTCACCTGAGCGCACAGAGCCATGACTGCTGCCCTGTCATGCCAGCCACACCTGGCATCGCAAGCGTCACAGCCTGTGCGATCCTGCTGCCTCTTCCCTGTCCTGCAGAATGCGGCGCGGCGCAACGTGCTGCTGGCGCACGTGGGTGCTGCGCTGCGGCAGCTGCAGCAGCAGCTGGATGCACTGGACGCGTTTGTTGCTCACCACTTCAAGGGGCCCTGGGCGGGAGCGGGGCTGGGGGACTCCGGGCGGCACTGGCTGGACACCGTGGCCAGGTGAGATATATATGAATATGGATTCTGCAATTCTGGATTGCAGCCTTGCTGTAACTCGTCCTTGCTGAAATGCCCATGCTGCGCTCGCCTCCTCCCGCTACGGCTGCGCCCTGCTGCTGTTGTGTCTGTGCCATCTTGCTGCAGCGCGCGCCACGGCTTCAACAGCAGAGTACGCCACCATGCATCGGATGCTGTGCGCTGTGGTTTTGACCTGCTGTTACTGTGCTGTACCTGTGCCATCATGTGCTGCAGCACGCGCCACGGCTACAACAGCACGCTCAATAAGGAGGTGGTGTACCAGCTGGAGTCATCGCTGTCCAACATCAGCACCATGGTGGAGGAGCTGGCCATGGAAATGTTCACGGTGAGCTGGCTGATCGGTATATTTTGAACTTCACAGTGAGCTTCACAGTGTCATTTAACTTACTGATTGTGCGATCCAGAGCAGCTCGCATGCAGCAGCTGGCCATGGACATGTTCGCGGTGAGCTGGCGCGGGTTGTGCAATCTTATTGTGGGAATTCGCGACCTGCAATATCTGAAGTTCACAGCAGCAGTTCAAGGTGAGCTGCTGCGCTGTTGCTGGTTCACAGTGGGGTCAGGTCCGTCCAAGAATTTTGATTTCCCAGCCAGCAGCAGTGATAGACGAATGTGTGGTGACGCCTATCATGACTGTTTTGTTTACGGCGCTGCTGCTGCTGCTGCTGCTTTGTCTGTTCGCAGCACGACTTCAAGGCTGCAGATGACATCGTAGGCAACCGGCTGCTGCCAGCCGTCGCAGCACTCTGCACGGAGCTCGACCAGCAGCTCGATGCAGCAGAAGAGGTCATGCAGTGCTGCCACATGGGCAGTACAAACATGATCAGTCAGGCGCTGCTGACAATGCTGGCGTGTGCCGGCGGGGCAGGCGTGTTCTTCGCGCTTGTTGGCATTGCGCTGTGTGCCCGCATGGCAAGGAGAAAGGCGGTGAAGCTCACTGGGCTTCCCACGTACGGGCTGCCGATGTATTCGGGCAAGCTGGGCACATGGTCGTTATAACTAGTTATAACACGTCATGTGACAGTGTGATGGGTTAAAATGTGTTGGCTGGTGGCCATTGCCGCCAGGGATGGGTGTATTATGACAGTTTGTGTTGTTGAGACTTGACAGCAGCAGCAGCAGCAGCAGCTGCTGCAAGGGCAGCACGAGAGGCGCAGAGTATGTCTGTCGTGGCCAGTTAGGCTGTGTGTTTTGCTGTGTTCAGGCTACTCTGCAACGGCCCGGTACCAGCGCAGTAGCGGTTTTCACCATCTTTGTAAACCCACAAGCCACCTCAAGCTTCTCTGCAGACCAATGCGTTGGAGATTCCCAGCTGGAAGCCTGTTTACCTCGCTCAGGCTGACTATTCTCGACAGCTGACTGTGGTGGCCGCCATATGATATGTAGCAGGTACGACAGTTAGCCTTGTGGTGCTGTACAGTTGTACGCCCGGTCCTTCTCTACTGCGGTGGCAGCCGGTCTAGTGTGCAGTAATCAGTATTAACAGGCCATGGCAGCACACGCAGCACGGCATGAGGGCAGCACTTGCCCCCCAGGGCATCGCGGCCTGGGGACGGCGCTGACCAGGTTTTCTTTGATCTGCAGGTAACACTGAAACAGGTTGGCGCAGGAGAAGCTGCAGACATGACTATCAGAGGTTCAGCCACGGTGCTTTGGGGGGCGCCATCTAGCCATGTGAGTACGCATTACGCTGCATGATTCTTCAATGCAATGTCTTACTGCAACTCATAATACACTTGAAGAGCAGCAACACCATCGCTTTTGAATGCTGTGTTACAGTAACAATAAAACTTAACCTGAGAGGAGCGTCACCGCAGCGCCACTGTACACCACTATCTACAGCCTGTGGCGGCCAGCAGCTGCTGCTGCCCGGGTTTCTGCTGGAATGCAATGCATTACAAATGCCTCAGAAACATTTATGTACAACTTGACGAATGAACCACGCCCATCACACCGTAGCGCGGCGCCAGTGCTGTGCATTACTGCACACAAGCAACACCCTTGCAGCAGCCTGTGCACAGGCACACGTGTGAATGCTGTACTGTTGGGTGGCAGCAAACAGGTGACTCACAAGACACCAACGCCATGAGGGCAGCAAGTCCCATACTGACAAACCTGCACTTGCAGACTGTAGCTTGCATATCATGCTTGAACACGGGAGCTCACGACTGTGTGTGACCACATATACACGCTAGCAGCAGGCGCCAAATTGCTGCGCTGCGGCTGCGACTGCTAAAACTGATAAACGGCTGCTGTCATGGCACGCCTGCATCAATTGTGTTCCTCTGCGTACGTCTGAACCACTGTCACAGTCGCCAAACTTGACGCATCAAATGCCTGGCTCTGTGCTACCGCTGCGGCTTGCGCAGCGTCATGTTGTAGAAGATGGGCTCAAGAAGGCCTGCAGCATGCAGCAGCAAGCAGGGCAGGGCAGCAACGCCGGTCTATGGCCATGATAGGGTTTGCGTGCAGGAGCGGCCACCCCAGCAGAACCACCCGCAACATTTATTGCCGGGTCCACAATGTTTGCAGGCAAGATCTAGCCCCGCTGTTAAGATGTTTGTGGCTGGCTGTGCTACAACAAGAAGCAGCACACACTGAGGTGTTCTACACACTGAGCTTAAAATTGGTATGGTTGTTGACAGAGGTGATGTAGCCAGTTGTATGCAAGCAGGCTATCGGTGCATCCAAAATAAGCATGTGAGTATGCATCACCATCACACATGCCGCACCGTTCATGTCGCTGGGCTTTGTTTTGTTCTTCATGGGCAGCTCCAATATCTTGTCAAACACGGCCATGGAGGCGTTGCTGCCCTTGGCGAAGCACAGGTGGTCGTCCTTGAAGCCAGACTGGTCGATCATGTTGACAAACCTGCGGCGCAGCAGTGGCGGCGACGGCGGCAGCAGCAGCGGCAGCAGCGGTAGCGGCAGATGTTGAACAACACGGTGGTCGTCCTTGAAGCCGCTCTGGTCCACCATGTTGACAAACCAGCAGGGTAGGAGGAGCAGCAGCAGCAGCGGTAGCAGCAGATGTTCAACAATACCGTGTCGTGCTTGAAGCCGGACTGGTCGATCATGTTGACAAACGTGCAGGGCAGGAGGAGCAGCAACAGCAGCAGCAGGGCACATTCGAAGTCTTGTGCCCTGACACATCAACAACACTCAATGGCCGAACACAACACAACACCCAACAGTGCAGGCCGCCGGTGCTGCCCGCCCAACAACCCAGGCCCATCCCTATGACAATCTTCTGCGTCCGACAGCGCCCAACATCATGATCATGACTAAAATAACACAACGATAACAAAAAATAACACCAAAGTAACACGCACCAGTGTGGGCCGCCGGTGCCGCCTGCCCAGCACACCAGCCCCTTCTCCATGACCATCTTCTACGTCCGACAGCACCCAACATCATGATCATGACAAATAACACACAAAAATAACAAAAAATAACACCAAAATAGCACGCACCAGTGTGGCCCGCCGCTGCCGCCCGCCCAGCACACCAGCCCCTTCTCCATGACCATTTTCTGCGTCCGACAGCACCCAACATCATGATCATGACAAATTACACACACAAAATAACACAAGTGACACCAAAATAACACACACCAGTGTGGCCCGCCGCTTCCGCCCGCCCAGCACACCAGTCCTTTTTCCATGACCATCTTCTGCGGCGGGCTGGGGTGCCGCGGCACTGCTGGATACACTCCGGGCGCCTCAATCACACCCTGCACCAGGAAGTTCTTTTCTGGCCTGTAGATGCGGCAGTTCTGGCAGTAGCCATTGTAAGGCGCCAGCATGAGTGCTGCGCGGCGCAGCTCGGCGACTGAGTTTGGGGCCAGGTCTGGCAGGAGGGCCATGGCGATGTCTCCATGCTTTGTGTGAAAAACGAGCTCGTGGCCGGAGAATTGCTGCAGCTGCGGTAGCAGTAATGTGGCAGCAGCAGCAGCAGCAGCAGCAGCAGCAGCAGCAGCAGCAGCAGCAAAAAAGAGGACGGGTCAGAGGGAAAGTGCTGCGTGTGGAAAACGAGCTCGTGGCCGGCAAACTGCTGCAGCTGCGGCAGCAGTAGTGCGGCAGTGGCAGCAGCTGGAGTGTGTGTATCTATAGCATGATTGCTGTTGCGCTGCGGATGCAACAGGCAGCGGTAGTGCGGAGGGGCGCGCAGCGAGTAGTGCAGCTGCACCGGCTATGTGACTCCAAGAGGGGCGTGGCCAGGCATCCACGCTGCGTACAAAGCTGCTGTCAACGCCAGCTGCATGGCTGGTGCTCTGCAGCGCCCACAAGCACAGCAGCAGCGGCAGCAGTACATAGCTGCACTTGATCACGTACACCAAACACACAGCTGGCACACTGCCCTGCCAGTAGCCACCCCACCAACAGCAACGACGCTGCCAGCAGCTGCATCAGAACATCTCAGCTGCCTCAGCCACCGTGCCTCTGCCACTCACATGCGTGTCGTTTTCATACACCGCCCCTGAAATCCACCCCTCAGACTTGGACGCGCCTTTCGGCAGCTCCGGCGGCCGTGTTTCATTCAGCTGCTTGTTGCGCTTCAGCCAGCACTCGCCAAAGCGCTCCTTGCACTTGGCCCTGTCCCCGCAGAAGGCCCAGGTGTTGCAGGCGCTGCCGTTGCGGCCTTCGGCGGTGCCGCCGCGCTCGAGCAGGCGCCTGCGGTGGCAGCAGCAGCAGCAGCAGCAGCAGCAGCAGCAGCAGCAGCAGCAGCAGCAAAACTTGACGTTGTTAGTGTTGCAGGCACTGCCGTTGCTGCCCTCGAGTGTGCCGCCGCGCTCGAGCAGCCGCCTGCGGTGGCAGCAGCAGCAGCAGCAGCAGCAGCAGCAGCAGCAGCAGCAGCAGCAGCAGCAGCAAAACTGGACGTTGACATTGTTGGTGTTGCAGGCGCTGCCGTTGCGGCCCTCGGATGTGCCGCCGGCTCGAGCAGGCACCTGCAGCAGCAGCATCAGCAGCAGAACAGCAGCAGCAAGAGCGCGTGGTGGGCTTGCTGCTGCACGTGCAGGTGGCTTGCAGGCGCAGCTGGTGCTGCAGCAGCAGGCTCCTGCTGAGAGCAGCAGCCTTGCACACGTCCTGTTTTGAGCAGCTGCGGTACCAGCAGCGGGGACCAAGGTGTGCTGGTGCTACAGAGCTGCTTGCTTACAACAACTGTAGAACTGCCCCACGAAGTGCCGCTCACAGAGCTTCCCTTGGCAATATTTTTTGGTTCGTGTTCGTATTCAAAGCAACTGACACGGTGCTGTGAAGAATGCCTACCTCTGTGCATGGCAGGATGCGCAGCACTCTGCAGCGTCCACTGCCCTGTGCTCATAGCCCCACACGAGGATGGGGTCCGACCTGCAGCAGCAGCAGCAGCAGCAGCAGCAGCGGCAGCAGCAGCAACAGTGATAGATCAACATTTACTACACTCACCACACCCAAAGCAACGAGCACCACGCCAGCCAGCACTACTGCGCACAGTTGAATGCCCTTCTGTTACTAACAACAAAATGTAGGGCTGGTAAGATGTATCGGGTCCTGCATGGCACGGCAAACACACATCAGCTCCTAGGCTGACCCACCAGAACTCGTAGTCCTGTGTGGTGTAGCACATGTCGCCAGCCACAGCAAGCGCCCGCATCTTTGCTGCGTTCAGCTCTGTTTCACTGGCTGTCCCGTTACCGCTGCTGCTGCTGCTGCTGCTGCTGCCACCAGCTTGCTGCAGCTTCTGCTCTAGCTCCTGCTTCTCCTTTTCTAGCTGCTGCTGCTTCTGCAACAGCTCTGCCTTCTCCTTTTCTAGCTGCTCCTTCTGCTGCTTTGCCTCCTGCAGCTCTGTCTTTTCCTTTTCCAGCGCCTTGACTTGGTTGGTGAGAGATTCTAGCTGCACCTTCTGTCCATCGGCTGTCTTTGCCTTACTTTCAGCTTCAAGGAACTTCTGGTGGACCCCAGTCAGCTTGTCAGTCAGCCTAGCAATCTCTGCTTCTTTGGAAGGTAGCAGCGTGGCATTCCGTATAGTGTGTGCTAATGCTTGATGGGCGCTCTTTGCGGCCTCTGCTTCTGGCGAAGCGCCATCCAGCACAGAGGAAAAGCGAAGAAGGTATTCCTGCAGCTGCTCTACTGTTGAGATCCCCAGTGGCTCCGCGCACTGCCCATACAACATGTATTGGACATACAAGATAGCACAGAAACCTGCTGAAACAAGCACGGTCGTGATCAGCACGTCCCTACGCATTTTCGCGGGGGGCGGATGGCCCTTCACCATGGTGAGCGCAGCACAGCTGCTTGTAATGAAGCCATGCAACACCACTTGATTGAACGCGACTGCCTAGCTGTTGAGCTGTGCGCTCTCCAGGGATCAGGTACGACACACCGCAAACAAACTAACGAAATGTCATCTGGCGAGCATGCCAGGGTCTGTTCTTAACTGAAACTGTTTCCAGTAATACGAGGCTGTAACGCAGACACTTTCAAGCAAGTATCGTCGTGTGTGCAGCAAGAGGTGTGTCGGCACTGTGGTGGGTGGCCAGCCTGGCAGGTGGACACTTGTCCACGCATGTGCAACTCGCAGGCTCGACCGTGGAACCCCGCCCATAGCAATACGACTGCTTCACCATTGTTGTCTAGAAGGGTGTCAACAGCTCGCCCATGCTGGCTGCTGCGCTTTTTACCGTTGACTCAGACATGCTGTGCACTGCTGCATGTCATGCATCACCATGCCACTGGTAGAAGTATAAAATTGGTACAAGTATATAGAATTGGTAGAAGTATATAGAATTGCAGGCAACACACATTGCAGTAGCACAACGCAGCAAGGCAGAACGTGTTGCCCTCTCACGACGACGCAGTCTGTTCTGCTTGCAGACAGCAATCAAGATGACTGAATTAGGTTACAGAAGCGCTGTGGCAACACCTCTAGGGGCCATAGATGTTCAGCACAATGCTGACTCACCACGGCATGACGCCATGTGCACTGCACACCACCAGCAGCAGCAGGGCCCACACCCGTATGTACATGCAGCACAGCCACCTTCCTCCCGCCACATGCCCCGCAAGGATGCTATGCAGAGGAGGCCTGGCAATTGAAGATGAAAATGCTTGGCCGCCGCCGCCGCTAGCTGCACTGCTGCTTGTGCACCATGCAGGATCCCAGTAAGTTCAAACTTCCGCAACTTCAGTGCAGATCCCGCTACAAAGATCCTGAATAGATCCAGAAGATCCCAATCACAGAATCAAATCAGATCAGCAGCTTCTCAATCGCATCCTTGAGGCTCTGGATCTGGCTCTTGAGCTGGCTGCCCTCGTTTGTCGTCACTGACGCAGCAATGACGGGGCGCGACACGCCGCAGGCACGGCCCAGCGCAGCCTTAGAAGGCACCTACAGCAGCAGCAGCAGCAGCAGCAGACATACGTCAGCATTTGATGATGGAAGCACTGTTCTGTTGATGGCTCGCGGTGCAGCTGAAGGACTGCAGCATTGCTGGGTGTCTGTTGTGAGGAGCAGGCACACCATCCTATGGCACGCATGTTTCCGCATTCCTGCTGCATGTCCTACCGCTACAGAAGCCAGCGACCCTTCTTGAAAACAGCAAGCAGCAGCAACAGCACGTCATAATGATACCAGCAAGCGGCAGTGGTGGCTACTCACAAACACGTAGGGCACGTTCTTGTCCTCTGCCAGCAGCGGCAGGTGCAGCAGGATCTCGATCGGCTCCGTGTCTGCCGCCATGACCACAAACTCGCTGATGCCGCGGTTCAGGGTCTTGGTGGCCTCGTTGGCACCCTTCTTGAGCTGCTTGTAGTTAGCAGCCTGCTGCACGATGTCCATGATCGTGTTTGTCAGCGTTGCATCGGCCAGGGGGTAGGCCTTTGGGTTCACAGCCTCGGCCATGTTTGCTGGCTCTGGAGCGGCAGCGAGGGGCCTCACTGGCTGCGGGGTTGAAAGGGGTTTGAACAAGGGTTTGAAAACAGGTTGACAGGTCAGTGGCAAGTGGCAGGTGGGGTGTTGCATTTTGGGCAGAAGGGCTGGCTGTACAATGCGTGTGACTGTGATGAAAGGGTGCTGAGAGGCAGGAGAAGGGATGCTGTTGTAGCGTGCGGCTGCTGCTCACGTAACTGCTTGCAATAGAAGCAGAAGGAGCTCTGCAAAGCTGCTGTGTTGCTGCTGGCGGCACTGCGCAGCACGCTGCTGCTGCCACCACTGCTTGCAAGTCAACTTTGCTCTCCATTCTGCAGCTGCTGCTACAGCGTCGTTCAACTTCAACTACAACCAAGCAAAACGCTGTTGAAGTGCGCATGTATCCTCGTGCCTGACGTGCAGAACTGCTGCTGCACAGTGGCAGGGCTGCCAGCTGCTGCTGTAGCTGCTAGTGCAGCCAGCATGGTACGCTGCCGCGGTGCATCTTGGAGTATCTTACCTGATCACTACCCGTATACAAACGGGTGAAGGAAGCGGGCGAAGCTCCTTGTAAGCTCCGCTACGGCAGACTGCAGAAAGCAGTCGGCTCTGTGTCGTGTCTGACGTGGTGGTAAAAGTGTTCGCTAACAGAACTAGTACTGGAGGCTAGTAGACCGCTTGCTCTTCCTTGAAACTCTTGCGACTGTCGTGGCGGGCGAGTGACACCTTGTCAATGACAGTCACATGCATTTCGAAGCACTCGGCACTGCTTGGTAGGATTTGTACTTGACGTTTCGCAGTCGCAGTTGTATCGGGGCACTATTGTGATCGCAGCATCGCCACGTTGACGTATCGTCAACACCAGCTTGCAGTGCGGCAAGGCATCACCTCCACCAATTGCATGCTCCTGCCAACAGTACGGCACAGCTGTGCTTCCCAAGCATGCGTACCATACGATCAAGGCAGTTGCTTCACCACAACAGCCAGCTGAGCAAGATTGACTGAAATTCTTCCAGCACACAGCCTGACCAGTGATTCCACTCTGTCTCATGTGCTTACAAGCGCATGCATGCCTTCAAAGCGCCACAGCCTATGCCTGCAGCTGCAAATCACGCACAGCAACTGCCAAGCTGTGCATCCTCAAAAGAACATGGGGATGTTCCGCAGCAGCTGCCAACTGCCACCCTGTGCAAGCCCCACAGTGAGTACGGCCTTTGCCTTGCCAGCAACAGGCGCAAAGGCGGTGTGCAGCCGCACACTGCTGCTGCTGCCTTTCTCGCCTGCTACTGTTGCTGTACTGCCCTCCGCAGCACTACCCATTGCACCCTCAGCTGCTGCTGCTGCTCCTGGCTGCACAAAGCCGATCAAGCTGCACTCCACCACTGGCTTGTGTGTGGTGCTGAACAATGCCACTGTGCCTGCTGCTGCATGCGGCTGCTGCAGCGCAACTGCCAGGCGGCTGCCCTGGGGGTCCCACGCCAGGTCAGCAATGCAGGAGGCGCCCGGCTGGTCCCTGCAGCAGCAGCAGCAGCAGCAGCAGCAGCAGCAGCAGCAGCAAGCAGAGGCCAGCAACGCGTAGTAGATTCAGCGTGCGCTGGTTGGCAGGAACTATGTTTGGTGCGCACTCTGCTGCTTTGCATGCAACTAACTCTCTCTAGTGCCAGTCAATTGGGTGGCTGGCAAAACATCACTCCTGCACAACCGACACTGCTTTTGAATCACCACGCGGCGGCAGCTGTCCCGCCAGGTGCAGTGGTCGCTGCTGCTACAAAAGCCCAGCACAGCAATATCAGCAGCCTTCCACAGCAGGCACGCTGCATGCTGCTGACACCAATTCCCACTGCGCAGCAGAGGCAGCTACTAGTAGTACTCACTGTTGCGCATCTGACACGCCCGGGAGGGTCACTGGCAGCAGCTGCTCAGTTAAGTTTGGCGGCTGGCCCACTAGATACAGCGCCACCAGCTGGCTGCTGCCGCTGAGAGCCAGCAGCACTGCACTCGCATCAGGCGCCCATGCTGCTGCTGTGACTGCACTGCCTGCAGCCGGGCGGTGAGGCAGAGGCACGACGGCAAGCACAGCAGCAGCAGCAGGAGCAATTCAGCAGTTAGCTGGAGGCACAAGAGATTGCAAGGGAGTGTGTGTGCAGGGGTTTGAGTTGGCTAACAAGCAGCAGCTGCCCCAACCCCTTACAGCACTTCAGCAAGTGCGCCGCACCAACATGCAAACAGATGTTGCAGAGACACCGTGGCGTCTTTATTTAGCACACAGCAGCAGCAGCAGCAGCAGCAGCAGCAGCAGCATCACCTGCTGGTGTGTCCCAGGAGCGCAGCGACCACGTGGCTGTCTCGTACAGGAAGAAGCGCCCGCAGCGCGCAGCTGCAATCAACATGGCGGCAGCAGCGGCAGCAGCAGCAGCAGCTCGATCACACTGGCATGCCTGCTGCCTGCCACCAAGCCAGGTGGCGACCGCCGCATCACATTGCATGTGCTGCATCACACTATATGCACATTGTCAAGCTACTTCGTCATGCTAGATCTGGTGCATCTGGTCCATCATGAGCCCAGGGTTCACCTCCAGAACCCCAACCCTGAGCCCACCTGCAAACAGGTAGCCGCCATCTGGGCTCCACTGCAGGCATGTGATGGGCTGCAAGCCCAGCCGCAGGCTTGCACCACATCCCAAACCAGCACACGCCTGTGGTCTATATACACACGCTGATTTGCCGGCCAACATCACTGCACTGTACTACAGGGGCTTGCCACGAATCGGCCACATCGCATGCTGCAGCACTACACGCAACACAGACCAGCCATCTCCATTTGCTGCCTCTCTCACCCACCTGCAAACAGGTAGCCACCATCTGGGCTCCACTGCAGGCATGTGATGGGCTGCAAGCCCAGCCGCAATGAAGCACCCACGCCTAGCGCCACATCCCACACCATCACGCGGCTGCAGTCGCTGCTGCTGCCAGCCAGCAGCCGGCCATCCGGGCTCCAGGACAGCGACGACACCCTGGGAGTAACACAATAACAAGAAACTAAGGGGGCGGCTTAGTTGAAGCTGAGACACCCTGTTCATCTGTGGAGGGGTGACAACCACTTACCGGGGGTCAGCTGCTGCCTAAATGCTGGTAAAAATCGCTTGCCACTGACCCCCCCTCCTTTCCTTGGTAGGCTTTCCCACTGGGCGGCACATTTCTCAGTGTGCCAG
>RWJK01001210.1:9312-21972 GCA_004335835.1 Scenedesmus sp. ARA3 | reverse complement strand
CCCCCCGTACAGATGAACAGGGTGTCTCAGCTTCAACCAAACCGCCCCCTAACATGGTATGAACACAACATAACAGGGTGTTGTAGTGTGGGGCAGGGCAGCACTGCTGTGTGCAACACGAGAATGAGGCAGGCAGCTACGGCACAAGATCACGAGCAACTCAGTGTATCAGTGCAAAGCCTACTTCAGTTTGTCTGGCAATACCAACAGCATCCTCCTGTTTGTAAAGCTGCTGCCTACGCAGCATGTCACAGCAAACAGTCCCGCCAGGTGACCACTGCCGCAGGCCACATCCACGTCTCAGCCAGCCGCCGCATCGCGCCAACAGCCAAACTGCCCATCATGCACGCACACGCACCTGCAGCCATGCTTAAACTGCAGGAACGTCACCCAGGCGCCCTGCGCAGCAGCAGCAGCAGCAGCGCCGCCGCCGCCGTTCTCCCTGCCCCTGTGCTGGCTGCTGCTTGCTGCCAGCGGTGCTTTGCCCAGGCTCCACAGCGCAACGCCGCCCAGGCAGCCCACAGCCAGGCTGCTGCAGTGCACGGGGCGCCATGCCAGGCAGCGCACCTGCGGTGACAGCAGGGCAGCAACAGGATACATCGGTGTACGGTGAAATTTTATGGCTGTATTGTGTTGTTCTGTTACACCACAACTCAAGCTTACCATGGAATGTATACCATGGCATATATACCATGGCATGCGGATACTGCGAATCTCGGGGTGACTGCCCCATGCCCTCGCAGGCCCCACATACATACACAAAGCAAGAAGGTGCCTGCGGTGACAACGTGCAGGGCGGCAGGGCGTTACTTCGCTCACTCTGCAGGGCACCCAAACCTTTGCTTCATGGTGTCTGAACACAAAATAACATAAGCAGGTCACAGCAACCAGAGCATCAGCAGCGCACAAGCAGCACCCAGCCCTCACGCTGCTCTCACCTGTTGCTGCAGCTGGTGTGTTAGCACCTGCTGCGCTTGACTCAGCACTCCATCACCTGCTGCTGCTGCTGCTGCTGCTGCTGCAGACAGATCATACAGCAGCACCGCGCCGCTGCCTGCGTGCCCGACTGCAAGCTGCTGCTTGTTGCAGTGCCAGGCAAGCAGCTTGGGAGGGCAGGGGCCAGCAGCTGGCTGCAGGAAACCTGGCAGGCCCAGCCTGCACAGCAGACAGCGGATGAGTGCAGCAGTTCGTTGCTGTTGTTGTCAGTTTCTGTGAGGTGACAGCTGGCTGCAGGAAACTAGGCAGGCCCAGCCTGCACAGCAGACAGCAACACTTTTCGTTCTGAGACAAGTGCAGCCGTTGTTGCTGCTGTTGTTGGTTACTGCGTCATGGCAGCGGCGCGTAAAGCACGTGCTGTGTGAAGCTGCTGTACTAGCTGTCACATATGAGCCACGCTCGTTCAAAGTGCTGTTGTGGGCACACTGTGCTGCTGCTGCGTTGGGTGAACTGGGGGTAAACGAGTGAACGTTGGCACAGATTGGAATGCACGCCATGCCAAAACAGGCTGAGCAACACAGCCAATCCACAACAGCAACAGTGCAGGCATGCGCGGCGTGCATTGGCTTGACACAGTGCTCTGCTGCTGCAGCTGCATGCGTCCATGCCTACGTTTCGAGCACAAACTGAGCGCCGGCCATCAGCAACTGCACAGCTGGGCTGCTGTTCCTGCGGGCACCGCACAACAAGACAGGATAGAGCAGAGTAAATAGGATTGCTGAGCCTGCTGTCTAGTAGCAATGCTTAACCGCCCGCAGCTTGTGAGCAGGCAGCTGCCATGCAAGACCCACTGATGCTGAAATGCTGCAAACCCCACTGGTGCACATTCACAGGTGCTGCACTCAAAAAACACTGCAGAGGCCAGTTGCAAACTTCCTCAAGGATCATGCAAGGCCGGCGCATCTGTACGTATACATCGTTACATGGTCTGGAATTGTGCTGTGGGCAAATGCGCCTTGTCAGCGGCTGCTTGGAGGACACTCACCTGCTCTGCTGCTGGCCTGCAGTGCCTGCTGCTGTGCCTGCAACAGCAAGGGGCACACATGTCAGCAGCTGCAACAACACCCACTGGGGCCGGTTCACGCATGGATCTTGCGCATGAGCAATTAGACTTCACGAAAAGTGTTGGCAAAGCAGGTGTTCTGATGGCATTCAGCTGTGTGCCTTGCTTTCACAAGTGCTAGTTCACCCAGGCACAGCTGCTCTCGCTGCCTGCTTACCATTGGCCGCTGGCTTGCTGACATCTGCCACCGGCACATGTGGCGCAAAGGCCGCATCCAGTGCAGCAACATCAACCTGAACACTTGGCAGGGTAAGTCCTTTCTGCGCGCACATCCAGAGCCAAAGAAAGCAGCAGAAGGCAGCAAGAAAGCAGAATCCCTGTTCAGTACTCAGCAGCATAGATGCCATGCAGCAAAGCTGCTTGAGCAATTGTGGCAGATAGAAGTTAGCCTTACCGTGCATCCAGTCTTCCTGGCGTCTCGGGTGCCCACTGCACAGCCAAAAGACATATGCCATCAGTTGGTACTGCTGTCTGCTGCTCCTGCTGCTGCTATAGGTCTGCTTCCTTAGGCTAGCAGGGCTGCAACAGCACCGCAGATGTTACCTAAACGGCAGCTGACTTCGCACAGCGTCTCGTCATCTGCATCAGGCACCGGGACTGCACACACTCGACCTGGCAGTGCAGGCATGATCGTGATCTGCTGTACTGCCTGTGCTTGTCTCTTACTCAATACAAGATTATTCAGAAGCCTTCGAAATTGTTTGTTTATGGTGGGTGGACGGAGTTTAGCGCGAGCTGCGGGGGAAAGGGTCAGGGTTCATGGCACAGTAGGCAAATTCAAACCGGATGACAGGAACAGTTGTGCACCGGCATTGCCAGGAACTCTGCTTCAACATGCGATAACATGACAGCATACGACACAACTCAAGTTAAAGAACAACTGATGCGCAAGAGCCAGGTGCAGCATGTGAACCAAGGCAATCCGTCAATCATTAAGTACCCACTGCCCGGCACTGCCCGGCAGTCAATTGGCAATTGATACATGGCAAGCCTTTGGTACGAGCAAAATTTGATGCACAGGACGCTGACTAAGCTCCAAGTTGTTTAACAGCGTCAGCACGCAGATGTTTGATTGACGCCAGATGTCAAGTGTCCGTACCAAGGCACTGCTGGCAGCTGCACAGGTTCAACGATCAACATTGCAACCACCTTGAGCAAGCCTGATGGATCAACGGCACGCTGCGACAGCCAAACTTCGCACCGCAACACTGCACTCAAGCAACAGAAGCTCAAGGCTTGCCAAAGTACGCCAAACACACCCTCACGCACAACCCATGGTACATCAACATCAACAGCAGCCGAAAGCAACATGTTCAAGTGCTGCCTGCCACCTCCAAAACCCGGCCAGCCACATGGTTTGAATCCATGGTGGCTGCCGCACACCAGCAGGGCTGTGCAGCAAGCCAAGCTGTTCAACTCCCCAACTTCCTGCCAACACCTCCGTCAACATCTACCCACGGCAACGCCACGGCCCAAAGCACGTTGCTGCTCCAGCCCTGCCGCCATACACGGCCTAGCCCTCACAGCAGCTCCAGCTGCTGCTTCTTCTGGTGTTGGCCGTAGCTCGCTACGCCAGCTGCGCTGCTGCTGCTGCTGCTGCTACTGTTCTCGCGGCAGCCCCCACGCATCATTCCTGGAGGTGCTCTTGAGGCTATCGCCTTGAGCTCCAGCACCTCTGCAGGAAGCTGCACCACTCGCAGCAGCTGCAGCTGCTGCTGGGTTTCAGCTACAGCTACAGCAACTGCTGCTGCTGTTGCTGCTGCTGCTGCAGTCGCCGCTGCTGCTGCTGCACACCCTGCTCTAGAGATCTTGCGGCATCCCCGCGTTCAGCTCCAGCACCTTTGCGGGAAGCGTCACCGCCGCAGCAGCTGCAGCTACAGCTGCTGCTGGTGTTCAGCTACAGCAGCTGCACCTGCTGCTACTGCTGATGCTACTGTGCCCGCGGCGGCCCCCAAGCACCGTTCCTGGAGGTGCTGTCTGAAGCCATCGCCCTCAGCTCAATCACCTTTGCAGGAAGCGTCACCTTAGCAGCCTGCTTCACCAGCGGGAACTTTGTATGGTGCTGCGCGGCAATATCAGTCATGCGCACGCGTGCCGCAGTGCGCGGCACGTCACCAGAGACCTTGAAAGCTAGCTTTTTTGCAGGTGTGGTGGGATCAGGCAGCTCCAGCGGCAGAAGTGCGGCAACCGTGCCCTGCCAGCGGATTGCCTGGAAGTTGTTTTTGGTGGGGTTGACGCGCACGGCCCACCAGAACTCGATGCGCTGCCCAACTGCTGGCGGCTGCGTGAGATCAAACGCTGCTGCTGCTGCTGCTGCAGAAGAGGTGGAGGCAGCAGCTGCAGCACCATCGTCCTCATCGTGCTGCTGCTGCGGCTGCTGCGGCTGTGTGTCGCTGCCTGGATCCTCCGCGTCCTGCTGCTCTGTAGATTGCGGCTGCTGCCGCTGCTGCTTCTTTGGGGGTGGACTGCCGGAGAGCCCTGACAGCTCATTCAGGCTGCGCTGGCGCCGCCACTTCATGTGTGCCATGATGCCGTGCTGCTGCTGCTGCTGCTGCTGCTGATCGCCAATTTGCTTTGCTGCAGCTGGCCCTGCTGGTGCCTTACTCGTGTCTGCACTGCCCATGCCAACAGCAGCAACAGCATGCGCAGCAGCAGATAGCCTGCGAGCGATGCCTTTGCGCCTTGCTGCTCCTGCTGCTGCTGCCAGCTTGCCTGGCGTAGCTGCTGCTGTATCAGCTGCTGCTGGCCGTATTTGCCCTGACGCTCCACTCCGGGGGCCAGCCTGCTGCTGCTGCTGCTGCTGCTGTGGAAGAGTGCTTTGACTTTTGCGGCGAGTGGACGGAGGCCCAGGGTTGTACATAGCCGCCAGCTGCGCAGCAAGCGCCTCATCAGCAGACAGGTCAACGGCAGCAGCAGCAGCAGCAGCAGCAGCAGCAGCAGCAGCAGCTGGCTCTGCTGAAGGAGCCTGCCGCTGCTGCTGCTGCTGCTGCTCTTGCTGCAGTGCCATCTGTTGGCCCTGCCATGCATCAGGGTCAGCGGAGCGCCTCGCTGCAGCAACCGCAGCAGCCACCGCGCCCGCCGCTGCTGCTGCTGCCGCTTCGTTGGCATCCTTTGCCTTCTGCTGCTGCTGCTGCTGCTGCTGCTGTCTGCCTGGCTTGCTTGGTGCAATGCCTTGCCTCGCTACTGCTGCTTCATCTGCAGCCGCACGCCTGCCATCATCATCATCAGCAGCTGCAGCACTTGCTGCTGCTTGGATGCTGTCGGCAATGCTGACAGGGTCCATCTGGTAGTCATATTCATCCGAGTCTGGATCTGAAGGGAACTCGTACGCATCAGTGTGAGGGTTGGCGGCTGCCCGTATTGCTGTTGCTGCTGCTCTTGCTGCTGCCAGCACTGCTGCTGCTGCTGGTGTTGCTGCTGCCGGTGGGGACACTGCCGCTCGAAGCGCCTGCGGCTGTGGATCTGCTGCTGCTGCTTGCTTGCCTCGGCTGCCACCTTGGTCTTCTGCCTGCTGCTGCTGCTGCTGCTGCTGCTGCTGCCGGCTGCCGCTGCGGCTGCGAGCTACAGGCACTGCCGTTGTCTCAGCAGCAGAAGCAGCAGCAGCACGTTGAATGTTCCTGCCCAAAGCACGTGCAATTCTGCCAGCAGCAGCAGCAGCAGCAGCAACTGCTGTACCAGACTCTTCTGGTTGCTGCTGCTGCTGCTGCTGCTGTGCTGGCTCCCTGGCTGGCAGCTTGCGGGCACTCTTAGCTGCAGGCACATCATCACCAGGCGCTGCTGCTGTTGCTGCTGCATCTGACCCTCCCTGTTTCCTTTTGCGCCCTAGTCGCTGCCGCTTGCCTGCGTCAACGTCCTCTCCAGTAGCAGCTGCTGCTGCTGCTGCTGCTGCTGCTGGATCATCTTCTGGCGTGCCATGGCACCGCCTCTGCTGGTTCGCAGCCGCCTGGATAGGCTCCCGCTGTTTCGTCTGCTTTGCTGGCTGTGTCCGAGCAACAACAGCCGCTGCTGCTGCTGCTGCTGCTTCAGCTTCAGCAGCTGCTGTGGCCACCCGAGCAGCCGCAGCCAGCCTAGCTTGCACAGGGCTTGCTGCTGGCGGCGGCTGCAGCAACTGCTGCCTGAGCTGCTGCTGCTGCTGCTGCCCAGGCTGCTGCTGCTGCTGCTGCTGGCCAGGCTGTTGCTGCTGCTGCTGCTGCTGCTGCCCAGGCTGCTGCTGCTGCAGCAGCCCCAGCTGCTCAGCTCGGTCAGGCTTGCCGGCCTCGCCATGGCCCTCAGCAGCCGGCCGAGATTGCTGCTGCTGCTGCTGCCCGCGTGCTGCTGCTGCTGGTGCTAGGGGCGGCACACCTGCTGAGGCAGGATCTACGGCTGCATCAACCACAGCAGCAGCTGGTGCTGGTGCTGCTGCAGGGTCCTCCTCTGTCCCAGGCTGCTGCTGCTGCTGCTGCTGCTGCTGCTGCTGCTGCTGGTCTTGCAACGGCGCTTGCCCCTTTCCTTGCTGCTGCTGCTGCTGCTGACCGCCTGACAGCAACCCCGCAGCAGCATGTTGCTGCCCGCCTGCATCTGCAGCCTGCTGCTGCTGCTGTTGCTGGTCATGTGCTGCAGCAGGTGCCGCATCAGCAACTGGCAGCAGGCTGTGCAGCTGCAGTGCTGCTGCCAGCCGGGGCCACAGAGGGTCATTCTGCAGGCTGTCAACAAGCTGTGCGATTGTCGCCTCATCATCATCGTCATCATCCACTTGCTGCTGCTGCTGCTGCTGCTGCTGCTGCTGCTGCTGGAATGCATTTGTGCCGGCTGCGCCTGCTGCTGCTGCAGCTGCAGTGGCTGCAGCAGCGGCAGCATCAAGCAGGCCGCCAGGTGCTTGGAATGACAGCTGGCCAGGCGTGGCAGCAGCAGCAGCAGCAGCAGCAGGAGGGCCTGCTGCCACTTGCACAGGTGGCACTGGCAGCAGCGCTGGGTGTGCGGCTGTCGCCTGCTGCTGCTGCAGCTGCCCTGTTACTAACGTGTTATTCCCCACTGCAGGCAGCATCTGCTGCATCAGCTCGCGCTCCTGCTGCTGCAGCAGCTGCTCCTGCTGCATAATGCGCTCCTGCTCTCTTAGCAGCTGCTGCCTGCGCAGCTGCAGCGTCTGCTTTGCGTCCTGCAAGTCACTCCACCTAGCCTGCCAGGCAATGAGGTGGCTGCTGTTGCTGCTGTTGCTGCTGCTGGGGATAGAGGGTATCTGCTCCAGCTGCTGCTGTTGAGGTGGCGGTGCAAGCATACCAGTACCCTTGCTGCTGCTGGGGATAGTGGGTATCTGCTCCAGCTGCTGTTGGGGTGGTTGTGCAAGCATACCAGTACCCTTGCTGCTGCCATTCGGCAGTGCACAGACAGCACCTGGTGCCTGTGCTGCATCTTGACCTAAAGCTGCTGGGTGCTGCTGTGCTGCCGCTGCTGCCGCTGCTGCTGCTGCTGCTGCTGCTGCTGCTGCTGCTGCTGCTGCTGCTGCTGCTGCTGCTGCTGCTGCTGCTGCTGCTGCTGCTGCTGCTGCTGTGTCTTGCCCTACGGCTGTCATGTCCTGTGCTACACCTTGGACCAAAGCTGCTGGGTGCTGCTGTGCTGGTGGCGGTGGCGGCGGCGGTGGCGGTGGTGCAACTGCAGCTTGTACCTGCGCTGTGTCTTGGGTTACAACGGTCACATGCTGCCGTGCTGCTGCTGCTGCTGCTGCTGCTGCTGTGTCTTGGTCTACGGCTGCCATGTGCTGCTGTGCTGGCGGTGCTGGTGGTGGTGCTGCTGCTGCTGGTGGTGGTGCAAGTGCAGCTGCAGGGGGGGAAGCCAGCTGCAGAGGCAGCTGGGGGTCCCTGTCCTGCAAGCCATTGCAGTCATCTGGCGCTGCTGCTGCTGCTTCTGCTGCAGCTGCTGCTGCATTGTTTTTGAACACAGCAGCAGCTGGCAGTCCTGCAAGTGCTTCTGCTGCTGCTCCAGCTGCTGCGAGGCCCTGCAGCGCAGCAGCTGCAGTGTGTGCTGGCACATCGCCTGCTGCTGCTGGTCCGTCTGGCTGCTGTTGAGCAGCAGCTGCAGCTGCTATGACAGCTGCAGCTAGGTCAACAAGTGTCGGCCGAGCAGCTTCGAGGAAAGGGGCTGCAAGCTGATCCATGGCTGCAGCAGAGATTGCTGCAAATCAGGGCTGAAGCCTGTGTGCAGGTGCAGCAGCAGCAGCAGCACAGGGGCAGTGGAATCGCAGCGTGTCAAGGCAGGCGTCATCAAGCATTGACATATAATAATATGCATCATTTGTGTCCAGCAACGCAGCTGCATAGGTGCTTGCAGGCATGGGCAGACGCACTAGCACTGTGCTGTGCTGGTGTGGCTTGGGTCCAGGGGTGACACTGCGTGACATAACGAGCCAAACTCCTTACCTCAACATTCTAATGGTTGTATACAAGTGATAAGGGTTTCGCTGGCGAGACACAGCAATCGAACGAGCCCTCACTGCCTTCGATTGATTTGAATCGGAGCAGACCTTGATACCTAGTATAAGAGCAAAATGTCATACGAAATGTCTCATGGCTTTGCCAGGCAGCACAGCCCAGGGGGCTTCGTGTTGTTAGATAGATAGATAATTTGATAGGTGTCACCAGAGCTCCCGCCTTTGGTGGTTCAAGAACCTCACGTGTTGAAGCGGTGAAACAGGTATAAGAGCAATCACAGACACTGTACTGGCTGGCTTTACTTTTCCTTGATTTGTCACCCTGATGATTTGCCTGTGCAGGCAGCAGCAACCTACCTGGCCACTAGCTCCAGTACACAGCACATTGTTAAGATTATCAAGCACAGGGCCTGGCCTACAGCAGATTTGGGGTCTGCAATAAGAGCCAGTTACAATCCACTGGAGGATGGCGCCGCAGATGTCAGATCACCCATGAAAGGATGCCATGCACACGCCACTGGCATGTGATCAGTGATCGTGACTCGATCAGTGATTTCCTTTCAAAAAAGGACTGGTCGCGTTTGGGGGGTTTGGGCGAGAGGGTTGAGGCGAGTGATTACCCTGGTGATTATCCTGGTGCCCAGCAGGACATCGCATGACGCTTGCGAGACCACTGACACGCAACACAAGTTGCAGTGATCAGCAGTAGCTACTTTAATAAACAGTAGCTCCGCTCATGCAGGCACAGCAAAACAACCAGCAATCTGGGCAGCAGCAACTATAAACCATGCTGCGATTTACCCTGCAGTGAACAACAAATGCAAATGCAGCAACTCGGCCACGTTGGTGAGATGCCAAGGGAGTGCTGCGCACTGCACGTGCCATATGATATGGTGTCACAAGCCTATCCATACTGGATACTTGACTCATGTGACTCACATGGCGTGCCTCGGCAGAGCAGTAATGATACAGCCATCGGTCATTGCTGCCGTACCAACCAGCAGCGCTGCGACGCAGAAGAGTGATGTGCAAATGCTGTGACTACATGCCAAGAACAGGCCAACAGGCCATCTTCACAGGAGTGGCACTTGCAAGCGAGGTTGCTTCCTCTCGCAATGCACTGGCAGACAGACATACCCACTCAGTGGAGTTAGGGAGTCTGCATGGGCACGCCGCATTGACAGCAAGTGAGCGCACTACATGCAGAGTCTGACACATAAGCTGGTGCATTTGTACACCCCACAGCAATGGGGCGCCGAGGCCTCAATGGAACCGCTGCTTGGCCCATGCTGCCACTAAAATGTGTGAAAGAAAAGTGAGAATGAGGATCGTTGCCATCGTACACCAGCCGAGCTGAAGCAGCATCCATGCAGGTATCAAAGACAACAGACACAAGTATGCAAGTATGCTGCAAAGAATACTGGTGCAGAAGCTAGAAGGACAGCAAGTGCAAGTGAGAAGACAAGTGACAGCAGCGCATCAAACCAGGGGGGCGTGCCAGCAGTGGCAGCAACAACTAGTACTGCTCATGCAGGGTGAATGCAGCTGCAGCAGTGCAGTTACATCACAACCTGCCTGTGCGACATGCGCTTGTGAAGACAATGCGCATGCATATGTGATGTGTACGGTGCCCGTGCTCATGTTGCTCGTGCATGTATGCAAATTCAAGGAAACAGGACGGTCAAAACAAGGATTCTGGCACCTGCTGGCACCATGCCGGGACACCCAACAACAAGGAAAGGGAAGTGGTAGCTCAAGCTGTGATTGGCTGACTGTCTGCTGCATACTGCATACAGAGATTTGAGTACACTGCAAGCGTGTTGCGTGCACCGAATGGTCTCTGCGGCACAACGTTGGGGCCGCGCGCGCACAGCGCTGGGCGGGGCAAGCTCCAACACATGCAGATAAGCGGAGCTGCTACTGACAGTGCAATGTGGAATGCACTGCCGGGAAAAGCAGACTATACCATCACATGGCATGCGTACATCACATGCCAGTGGCTGACAGCAAAGCGCAACTGCACCAACCTGGACAAGCGCCATCCTCCTGAACTCTATGGAAAAAGCGCAATGAAATGCACCAACCAGGACAAGCTCAAGGCAACAAACAATCGATAGAGGTGTCAAGGAAAACAACAGAAAAAACGACCCGGGATCACAGCAGACATCATCAAAATGGTGGTGGGCAGACAGCGCACTGAGTCAAATGCATTCGAACTCTGAGCAGCAGGCAGCTCAGTCGATGGGTGTGAAGCAACACAACTAGGAAGTGTTGAAGCATCGTGGCATTGCCAGCAGCAGGCGGCTGCGCAGCGCAGCACTGCTTAGCGGAGTATAAGCTGCGGAAAGGGGCTATTCAATATTCATATGATGCTGCCAAGAGAACATTCGCATGAGTGCAATTCAACAGAGCCTGAAGGCCACTGCCTGTGCATGCGACAGCGCCTGGGACTGTTGTGGTGTCGGCATGCGAGCAGTTTGCAAGGCCAACACATTTCCACACCAAAACAAACCATGGGTGTCACAGAGCGGCACAGCAACCATGAGTGCTGCCCACAACCTTGGACTGTAGGTCATGCCACAATTGACGGCACAGCATGACCAGCCTGTGACTCAACCCTGTGCAGATCATGACAACTCAACCCGACCAAATTAGTCACGACTGATGGAATGAGGCCAGCAGGCCCAACGGGTGTCCATCTGCTGGAAATGCACGGCCAATGCTTTCAACAGCAGTCAGCCTCATGCACACGGTGAGATCATAAAAACAGGCTCATGAATCATAATGAATGTCCCCCAACGGGTGTGCATCTGCTGGAGGATGGAAAGCCCAGCTTCGCGAGACCAGTGCAACAGGGTGCAGGGCCAATGATGTCCACAGAAGCCAGCCTCATGCACACGGTGAGAATATACACCAAAGAGGCTCAGGAATATCCAAAAATTTCCCCCCAACAGCTGAACAGCTGCCGTCTTGCACCAAAATAAGTTCCAGCAGCAGCTTCAGCTCACAGCGCTGCTGCTGCTGCTGCTGCTGGTGCTGGTGCTGGTGCTGCTGCTTTTCACAGTCCAAGCCCGCCAACCGGAGCAGCTCCTGGCACACTGCCAGCAGTAGCATCAAACCCCACGCAACACACACTATACCAAACACCAGTCAAACTTCCACCCAAAACCCTCCATCAAAGGCCTTGATCAGGGCTTGGGGCTGCGCCAGGCATGAGGGGAGCGCAGCGGGCGTGGTGAGACACGGGGACTACGCTTGGGCTTAGGTGAGGCAGCAGGGTGGTGGGGCTTGCGGTCAGGGCTGGGCTGTGTCTTGCTCTTGGTGGTGGTGGTGGTCTGGCTCAAACCCATTGCGGAAGATTGTGTGTCGGTGTAGGTGATGTCCAAGGCTGGGCGGCTGTTGGTGTCGCTGTGCTGGCTGAGGCGGATCGTGACGGGTGTGCTGGCGCCCCTGCGGCAGCACGAGCAATTATCCATATAGGTGTTTGGTTTTGAGTGTGTCCTTTTCATTTGATCAATCTCAAGATGCGAAAAGCTCAGGATAATCGGCCGCTGAAACAGGGTGTGCTGGCACCCCTGTGGCAGTAAGCAGCCGCAAGCAGACAGCAGCAGCGTCAGAGCAGAGCTGTGCACAGAGAGTGCTGCAGTACATTTGTTGCATGAAAGCAGTATGCTGCAGCTGCACCATGGATGGTGGGGCCTGGTACGCTGCTGCACTGTCATGCATGCTGCTGCTCTGGCTGTATGCAGCAAGCTGAAGCAACTTTGTTGGGCAACAGATGCTGCTTCGCCAGCCTCCAACCCGCATACATGCATTGCCGAGATGTGATGAGCATGCAGAAGGGGCCTCTGCAAGCCTCCATCAAGCCCCACCTCATCAGCAGGCCGCAGTTTAGGGTTTAGGGTTTGGGTTTAGGGTTTCTAAACCCTGAAAGCGTGGGGCTGGTGCGCTGCTGACAATGCTTTGAGCAGATGCAGCATCTATACTATACACAGCGTGCATCCTACATCATGGCGGCCAGTAACACACATGCTGCAAACCCTACCTCATGAGAAGGCCGTAGTTAGCGCTGCCATTGTTTGCCAGCCAGCCAGCAACCACGCTCGCTGGCACAGGCACAGACAGCTTGGCCACACCGTTGCAGCAGGGCACTGTGAAGCTCCAGCTGGCAGCAGGGTCGCTGCTGCAGTCCTTCCAG
>RWJK01001209.1:14097-45577 GCA_004335835.1 Scenedesmus sp. ARA3 | reverse complement strand
GCTGCTGACGCGCTGCGCAACTGGATTGCGGGGCGTGAAGACGACAGCGTGGCTGAGGCCTGCATTGCGGGCCTGGACCTGCTGCTGCGCTGGGCTGTGGTGCGCCTGGCTGAAGGCAACACACAGACGCTGGTTGGGGTGACTGGCATGCTCAAGGCGCTGTTTGACCTGCTGGCTGAGCAGGGCTACAGGTGGGGTTGATGTCATTGCCTTGTTACAACTTTGTTACTTGCTTGTGAATGTTTGTGTACTTGTGCTGGTTGGGGTGACCAGCATGCTCAAGGCACTGTTTGACCTTCTGGCTAAGAAGGGCTACAGGTGGGGCTGATGTCATTGCCTTGATGTAACTTTGTTACTTGTTTGTTCTTGTTTGTGTACTTGTGCTAGTTGGGGTGAACATCATGCTCAAGGCACTGTTTGACCTGCTGGCAGGGCTGCGGGTGGGTGTGACATGTTACAACTTTGTTGTGGTGTGCTCTGTCAACCCTACTGCAAATGACGGTGGCCTCCCACCCCTTAGGGTGTGGGGATGGGTGCCAGGGCAGCGCCACTGGATGTGAAGCACGTAGTTCAGAAGGGTTGAGGCTACCAGCAGCCCCAGGCTTTATTCACAGGTGCTGCTGCCGCTGCCGCTGCTGCAGCTGAGTGATGCAGTAGTCAAGGTGTACATGCCAGGGCTGGTGGAGAAGTGCTAGGTGCCTAGTCACACATGTGTTCACAAAAACGTAATGAAGCTTGCTGCTGCTGCTGCCACTCCTGCTGCTGCAGGCTGAGTGATGCGGAGGTCAAGGTGTACATGCCAGGGCTGGTGGAGAAGTGCTAGATGCCTAGTCACACATGTGTTCACAAAACTGCAATGAAGGCTTGCTGCTGCTGCTGCCGCTGCTGCAGGCTGAGTGATGCGGAGGTCAAAGTGTACATGCCTGGCCTGGTGGAGAAGTGCGGGCAGCCCACGCCGCAGATGAAGGCCGAGTGCAGGTGGGCACTACAGCAGCAGGCTACGGTAGCAACTCTGGGACCAGCAACTGCTGCCAGCTGCTACACACTGCTTTGCAATGCCTTGCCTTGCTGGATTGGTTACTCTGCACTCGTGCAGCAAACTATGTACGCAGTGAATGCTTGTGAGCAGCTTCAGGCAGTGAGGAGTTGCATCAATGTACATCCAAGCATGTCCTTGCTGACGTTTGTGGCGCTGCTGCTGCTGCTGCTGCTGCTGCTGCTGCTGCTGCTGCTGCTGCTGCTGCAGGGACCTGATCCGCCGCGTGACTGTGCTGTACCCCGCCACCAAGTGCATCAGCTACATCCAGGAGGGCCTCAACAGCAAGAACAACAGGTGGGCCCTGCGTGCGGCTGTGTCTGAAATTCCTGTGCTGCTCTTGACATGTGCTGCTGAGGAGGCTCTGTATGTGGGCCATGCAACAACTCTGTGAAAGGTTGGTGGCGCCTGTTGCGGATGATGGGTATGTCGTGTCAACTAGGACCTTTCTCGTGTACAGTTGGTGCTGCTACATCCAGGAGGGGCTCAACAGCAAGAACAACAGGTGGGCGGTGCCAACAGCGCCTGCCGTGTGTGTCGAGGCTTGTTGTTGCTGAAGCTTAAGGGGTTCTGCTGTTGTTGTGCTGTGCGAGGCAGCAACTGCTGGGCTGCATCTCATCAGCTTGTCCGCTGCTGCTGCTGCTGCTGCTACTGCTGCAGGACGCGCGTGACGTGTGCTGAGGAGATCTCCTACCTGGTGGACAGGGAAGGGCCGCGCGTGTACTCAGGTGGGTGCAGAAGCTCTGCTGAATGGAGCATTGTAAACCTGGTATCAATGGAGGCTGTGTTGGCCGGGGGTTGCCTCGTGCCAGCAGCGCGACTGCCCACACAACAGTCTGCAACACATTGGTGCCACAGGAACTGCCTGTGCTTGCCAATACTATGGCGTTGTGGCTTGCACCACATTTGGATTTTAAATTTGTACAATGACGTTGTGTTACATTGTTATTTGGCAGGCGCCAAGTGTGCCGTGCTGTCAGCGCTGGCCAAGCTAGTGGCGGAGCCTGGCAGGATGCCGACAAATATTTTTTGATGTAATGTTATTTTGTGTTTGTTATTTCTGCAGGCGCCAAGTGTGACGTGCTGCCGGCGCTGGCCAAACTGGTGGCTGAGCCTGGCGAGGCACCTGCTGATTTTTACAAATGTCACACCTTGTTACATTGTTATCTTGCAGGCGCCAAGTGTGACGTGCTGCCGGCGCTGGCCAAGCTTGTGGCTGAGCCTGGCAAGGAGATCCGCGCTGCTGCGCTGGAGGCGCTGGGCGTGGTCTATACCATCGAGGGAGATGGTGAGCGAGTCTGCTGGTGTTTTGTATCAACGGCAATGCCAAGCAGCAGAACATTTTAGAACCTGTTGCTGCTCAGTCAAGTGCCAATAGCATGCACTGCGGTGGTCTTGTCCGTGTGGTGGGTTTGCATGCGTCTATTGCCTGTTGCGCTGGAGGCTCTGGGCGGTGGTGTACACCATCGAGGGAGACGGTGAGTGATTCGTTGCAGCTTGTTTTGCATGTTTTCAGCCAGCTGTGCGCCATGCTGCCATATGTGCTGGAAGCGCTGCGCTTCCTGGTCGTGGTTTGCCGTGGCGATCTGGTTGCCATGCAACAGCAGATGTGCATGTGGTAGCCGCATCAGCGGCTGCACATGGCTGCCTGTGACACTGACACTCGTCTCATTTCGCCCTGCTGCTGCTGCTCCTGCTGCCTTCTGCACATACACCCGCATTAAATTTTGCAGCCATCATGAAGCGCCTGGGCAACCTCAACGGGCAGCAGCAGGGCATCCTAGGCGACAGGCTCAAGACAGTGGACCGCGACCTGGCCAAAAAGGGCCTGGCAGCAGGCTACAGGCGCGCAGAGTTTGATGCAGTGCGTGCCAGCATCAGCACAGACACAGCAACAGCAGCCGGCGCTGGCGGCTTTGACCAGCCGGCAGCAGCAGCGGCGGCAGGCGGCGGCTATGCAGGAGCTGGGGGGTATGGAGTTGCTGGCAGCAGCAGCTTCGGAGCAGGCAGGGCGAGAGGCGACAGCAGCATCTTGGCAGGTGTGGGTGCTGGCGCTGCTGCTGCAGGCGGCTACAGTGCAGCAGCAGTAGCAGCATCTGGAGCGTATGGCAGCAGCAGTCAGGCGCCCCTGTCGGGCCTCAGCAGCACTGCGGGGCTGATAAACCTAGGCGGTGGTTCAGGCGCTGCAGATGCAGCAGCAGCAGGACGTGGGGGTTTCAACAGGCAGCATAGCGCCGGCTTGCTGGCTACTGCCGAGTACAATGCAGCAAGCAGCCAGCCGATGCTGCTGATGACAGGCGGAGGCGCAGCAGCAGCAGCCATCCCTGCGCAGCCAGCCTACCAGCAGCAGCAGCAGCAGCAGTTTGGCGAGGCCTCTGCAGCAGCAGCAGCAGCAGCAAGTCACCGGCCGGGCAGTGCCGGGCTGGTGACTGGGCTGCATGTGCAACCGCTGCAGAGCTTCGCCAACCCTGCAGAGCAGCGCGCTGAATTCGAAAAGTGCCTGCGCGTGCTGCGCATGGGCCAGATCGATGACGTGATTGAAGTGATGAAGCTGCTGTGCTATGAGCTCATGGATTTGCAGCGCAGCCACGCTGCTGTTGCGGCGGGTGCGGCTGGCGCTGGCGGCAGTGCGCAGGCGCAGGCGGTGTGGGGCCTGCTGCAGGAGCGGAGTGATGAGTTGGTGCAGCTGCTGACTGCGCAGACGCAGCAGGTGCGTTGCCGAGTATGGTGCACATTGCAGCAGTTTGTCTTGGGGTGTTCTTTGGTGTGGGGGCTGCTGCAGGAGCGCAGTTCTGAGCTGGTGCAGCTGCTGACTGCGCAGACGCAGCAGGTGTGGGGTGTAATGTAGTGTGCTGTGGATGTTTGAATATATGTTACTACGGTGCAGATCGTACTGTGGATGGACGGGTTGGTGATCAATCTTGCATCTTTGCTTTATCAAAATGAATATATGCGCACACTGCCGTGTTATAGCAGGTGTTTTGCCGCCGCCTTTGCCGGCTTGCAGTCCAGGCTGCCGCCGTGCCTGCAAGCACCAACTTGTCCACGCTGCGCCTTTTGTGGCTGGATGCGTTACTCTTTTCTCAATGCGCCTTGTGTCTCTCTGCTGCAGGTGTTTGTGGCGGCCTCGGCCAGCATGCGCGTCGGCCCGCTGCCGCCCGCCAGCTGCCGCGCGTGCAAGTACTCGCTCAACACGCTCATGAACATCTTTGGCTCTCCGTGACTGGCTGGCTGACTGTCCGCTTTTTGCGGTCTGCCTTCTGTCCTGTCGCCGCAGATGTTTCTGACGGGCTGCAATAGATGATTCACAATCAACAACAAAGACTTCTGTCGCAACCTGGTGCTGCCGTGTGTGGTGCACCGCAGGTCTTTGTGGCGGCCTCAGCCAGCATGCGCGTCGGCCCGCTGCCGCCCGCCAGCTGCCGGGCCGGCAAGTACGCGTTCAACACGCTCATGAACATCTCTGGCAGCTCCATGCCCTGCTGGCTGACTGTTTGTTTTCTGCCTTCTGCCCTGTTTCTGTAGGTGTTTGTGGCGGCCCGCAAATGCCATTTTACAAACAGTGACACTCAATCTTGACCTTCGTTGATGTTGCCATGTGTGCAACGCAGGTGTTTGTGGCAGCCTCGGCCAGCATGCGCCTCGGCCCGCTGCCGCCCGCCAGCTGCCGGGCCTGCAAGTACGCACTCAACACGCTCATGAACATCTTTGGCAGCAACGCGCTGCCTTCTGGGCTGAGCCAGGCGACGCTGGCTGGGCTGGTGCGCGTGCTGCTGATGCGCCTGGTGGATGATCACCTAGGCAGGCAGCCGGAGGGAGAAGCACTGCTCAAGGTGGGTCGCCGCACCGCGTTTAAATTTACATACCGTCTGCCTCCCGGTCTATAACTGACAATCGGTATGTAGATTAGGCAGGTGCGCAAGCACACGTTCATGAACATATTTGGCAGCAACGCGCTGCCTTCTGGGCTCAGTCAGGCCACGCTGGCTGGCTTGGTGCGCGTGCTGCTGATGCGGCTTGTGGACGATCACCTGGGGCGGCAGCCGGAGGGCGAAGCACTGCTCAAGGTGGGTCGCCGCGCTGCCTTTAATCAGCCATGTTGCCTCTCTCCGTGTGGTTGAATAGCAAGTGGCCGCAGATTTGGCAGGTGCGCAACTACACGCTTGTGAACATCTGCGGCAGCAACTTGCTGCCTTCTGGGCTCAGCCAGGCCACTCTGGCTGGCCTGGTGCGCGTGCTGCTGATGCGGCCGGTGGATGATCACACTTTGGGCGGCAGCCAGAGGGAGAAGCACTGCTCAAGGTTGGTTGTTCAATTTGGTGTGCTTGCTTCTAAATAGTGCATTCTCAGGTTCAGGCGTGGCGGTTGATGATGTGTTGGCGGGCCTGGTGCATGTGCTGCTGATGCGGCTGGTGGACGACCACCTGGGGCGGCAGCCAGAAGGAGAAGCACTGCTCAAGGTGAGCCGAGTTTTGATGTGGTGTGAAGGTGATGTCCTGGGTTTGATGTTACAAGCGGAGGTGTGCTGGAGCGTTGGCTGGCTGTGCTGCTGACAATTGGCAAGTAACTGGTGAGATGCAGGAACCCTTGGGCACAGGCATATGCATGTGCATACCAAGAGACTGTGAGCTACTGTAACCCCAGACTTCACACTGACCATCCTGAACTATGATATGCTCTGCTCTATTTCACCGTGAATTTCCTGCAGGCGCTCAACGTGCTCATGCTGAAGATCCTGGAGAACTCCAACCGCAACTTCACCTTCAGCGCGCTGCTGGCGCTGCTGCTGGACGTGCCGTCAGAGCTGGGAGCAGCAGCAGGCGGCAGCAGCGGCGACGGCCAGCAGCAGCAGCAGTCTGCGCTGGCCATGCGCTGGGCCGACCTGGTGGTGAAGTGCCTCATCAAGAGCACCAAGGCGCTGCCGCAGGTCATCCAGGTGAGACAAGCTAGAGTCCTTGTGACAAGGGCCAATTCCTTGCGTTGGATTTGGTGGTTGTCTCATCAAGAGCAGGTGGGAGGAGGCTGTGCCTTGTTTGAGACTGGCTGTGCTGCTGGGGCTACTTGGATGTGCAGGAAGGCCGTCGCACTCTCTCTGATGCTTCGGATGTTTACTGTGGATTAATTCCTATGGCGCGAAAGCCTTGTCTCGCCTGTTTTTCTAGCAGCTGTGCTGTGGTCACTTGTCTCGTTACGCTGGGCTGACCTGGTGGTGAAGTGCCTTATCAACAGCACCAAGGCGCTGCCACAGGTCATCCAGGTGAGACAAGCTAGAGTCATTCTGATACTGGCCAATTCCTTGCGAAGTTCGATTCGATGGTTGTCTCATCAAGAGCACCAAGGCGCTGCCGCAGGTCATCCAGGTGAGAGGAGGCTGTGCCTTGTTTGAGACTGGCTGTGCTGCTGGGACTGTCGGGTGTGCAAGAAGGCCGCCGCACTCTGTCTGCTGCTTCAAATGTCTGCTGTGGAATAGTTCCTACAGCGCGACAGCCTTGGCTCACCTGTTTTAGAGCCGTTGTGCTGTGGCCACTTGTTTTGTTGCGCTGGGCTGACCTGGTGGTGAAGTGCCTCATCAACAAGAGCACCAAGGCGCTGCCACAGGTCATCAAGGTGAAAAAACTTACCAGTTACAAGTCCTGGCATGAGCAGCAGGCAGGCCTGCTTTAGCCTGTGCTCTTCCCCTCCCTGTGAATGAGGGACGGGCAAGGACTTACTGCTTTGCCCGCTGCCTGTTCATCTGCCTCCAGTCTGCGTTGCAATTGCCGTCTGTCCACATGCGCACTGCTTGTGTGGCTGCAAGGCTTTCTCAACGTGACTGCTGCTGCTGCTGTCACACTTTCCATTGACCTGCGTGTGCTGCTGGCGTCCCTGCACGGCTTCCTCAACATATCGCTGCCGCTGCTGCTGCTGCTGCTTCATCACAGACCATGGACCTGCGCGCGCTGCTGCTGTCGCTGCACGGCTTCTTTGAGGCCCTTGGAGTGGAGGAGATCCGGCGGCGCAGCAACGCGGACGACAAGCCGCTGCGCATGGTGAAGACGATTCTGCACGAGCTGTGCAAGCTGAAGGGCACCGAGATCTACAAGTGAGGGACACAGCTATTGTATGTTGCATGAGCGAGACATGACCAGCACTGCGGTTGCTGATGGTTGATGCCTGGACATGCGGGGCGATGGTGAAAAAACAGTTGTGGTTTGCAAATCATGTTGTACACTGGTGTGGTGAGGTGACATTGCGCATGGTGAAGACCATCCTGCACGAGCTGTGCAAGCTCAAGGGCACCGAGATCTACAAGTGAGTGAAGTAACAGTGCATATGTGTCTTGTTTGGTTACTACTGGGCTCAATGTGCACAGTTAGGCACCCTTGCAACTTCTCGCATCACAGCTCGTGTCTAAAGGAGGTTGCGCCTGCTGCTGCCATTGCTTGCCTTGAGATATGTTGTTTTTCTGATAGGTACACCGTAGACATCTTGCAGCGCATTGGCCATCTTACGCATCTCCTCACTGCAAAAGAAAACTTGTTTGAACAAGATTGTGTCTGCGGCTGCCTTTGTCTGTCCAAAACTTCCACAACAGGTACACCACAGACATCCCGCAGCACGGATCAGTCTCTGGCGCAGACGGCAAGTCGGTCATCTTCCCATACATAGACCTGAACATCCAAACCCTGCAGGGCAATGCATCCATGCGGGCCTCCATGCAGCAGACAGCAGGAGCAGCTGCAGCAGCAGCAGCAGCCAATGGCAGCAGCGGCAGCAGCAACCCTGTGACGCCCGGCAGAGGTCTGCTAGCTGCAGCAGCTGGTGGTGCTGCTGCGGCAGGCAACGGGGTGCGGCCGGCAGCAGCAGCAGCAGCGCCGAAAACGCCGGGGAGTGCCATGCGCCGGCAGCAGCAGCAGCATGACGGCATCATGAACCAGATGGCGGTGGTGTTTGGCCGGCTGAGTGAGCTGATGAATGCCGGCAACAAGGACAGCAGCGAGAAGGTGCGAGAAGGAAGCTCTCACACAGCAGAGTGCATACAAGGTTGAGCAGCTTGTGTACCTTGTAGACTGCATGGACATTCACATGTGTGAAAGAGGGGATGGTTACTTGCGGGTCCTGGCGTCATCTTAATTTTGAGATGGTATCAGCCGCATCAGCGTAAACACATGGTCTGAGACCAGAAAAGGACAGTCAACACCATAGATAGTGAACACCATAGAACACATATGTCAAGATACATCTTGCTGACAGCGCGGATATTTGTGCGCTCAGCATCTAGCAGGGCAATCCCGCTGCTGCTGCTTGCACACCCTTACCCTGTTGAAACTGTTTATGTATCTGTCTGCTGCGCCTCGTGCTGGGGACGTGTATCATTAGCGACCCCCACCCCAACTTTTTTGAACTGCTTCCTGCGCCCAGATTAATCCTGAGTGTTCTCGCAGCTGCCGCTGCGGGGGCTGGCGTTGATTCGCGAACAACAACTTGGCTAATTATTGCATGCCCCGCGCGTACTTGGCCTGTGATGCAGCTGGATAGCAAACAAGTCACAACTGTGTGTCTCTGCATGTTTCTTTTGTTGCGTGACACCCTTCAAAGGCGGCGCGCGGTCAAACTGGACACCCACGCCCTGTCCGTGCAGCAATGCATGCCCACCCGTCATGCAATCACGTGCTTCTTTGCTGTTGGTGTCTGCCTGCTCGCTGTAGCAGGGGTTTCCTTTGGACACCCATGCTGCCAAGGCATGGCACAATGCACCAGGGGCATTGCTAAGCATCTCAGTAAGCTCCCCGCTGCTGTTGTCTTTGTTTCTGCAGCGCGCGGTGATGGAGGACATCCACGCCATGTCCGTGCAGCACGGCATGCCCATCGATGCGCTCATGGAGCAGTACCTGCCAACCACCACGCCGACCTTCAAGGCATGGATCATGTCAGAGTTGCGGCGCATCGACGCGGAGCAGCAGCAGCAGCCTGGCCAGCAGCAGCAGCATCTGGGGTACGCTGCGGGGTCTGCTACAGCTGAGGCTCCTGGGTCGCTAGCTGGCGTGTACAGCAGCAGCGGAGCAGCAGCAGCAGCAGCAGGGCCAGCAGGGAATGCCACTATGGAGGCACTGAAGGCCCGCATGAGCCAGCTGCAGTCTGAAAAGACGCGCATCCTGACCGCAAGCCCCACTAAGCAGCCTGCAGCAGCAGCAGCAGCAGCAGCAGCAGCAGCAGCAGCAGCAGCAGCAGGGATTGCAGCAGCGCCTATTGCTGCTGCGCCTGCGCCGCCTGCTGTGATTGCGGCGGTTGGTGCTGGCGCGGGAGGAAGCATGATGGGGCCTGGCAGCATCGCTGCTGCTGCTGCTGCTGGTGGTGATGGGCCGGTTGGCGGTGTGAGCAGCGGTGGCGGCAGCGGCAGGAACCTGCAGGACCTGCGCAGCAGGATGAAGGGCCTGGCAGGGCTGTGAGGAAACTGCACACGTAGCCGTGTCTGTCTGGGAGTTTGGCAGATGACAGTGTTGCAGGAAACAGTAGCAACTAGAAGGAATGGCAGGCACCTGCATGAGCTGCAGATGAAGAGCCTGCCAGGAGTATGATTGTGCTGCGAAGGGAGTTTGGATGTGCGGTCAACACAGGGTTGCAGGCAGCAGCCTTGGCAGGGCCGAACAGGGCTGTGGGTGCATTGAGCGCTCAGTCAAGCGGTCCTGAATGTTTGGCAGGCAGTGGTCATGGAAGCAGTGTTACAGGGGACGGCGTTGCATCCTTGTCTTGCGGTGCGTTTGGCGAGATCCAAATTGATTCTTCAGAGGCTGGCTGTGGCTGCAGTGAGTTATTCCAACTTAGGAGTGATGGATGGCTTTGCACCTGCTGATGCTGGTTGGGGTGCTGCTGTGCCCAGCACAACTGCTAGTAGCGCTAGGTTTAGATGGTCCGGGAAGGTACAAACGGTTGACTGTAGATATGTGGGCAGGCTCAACTTGTGGGTGGCCGCCGTGTGCAGGGCTTGGTGCAAAGCTGAAGGCGTGATCTTATTCCGTTGGTGTCCCTCAGACGCATATGCTGCTTAGAAGTTTGGGCTGTAACAGTGTGCTCCCGTGTCTGTGCAATGTTAGTGGTTGTCAGCCGCCGATGGCATAAGGGCTTTGTACACACCCAGTGACAAGGAATTCCTGCATTGGGTGCGTCTGATGCACGTGCAAGGCGCCCCATTCAGAACAGGTGCATGCAGCCAACTGATACTATCAGACACTATCGCACGGTGCGCCATTTCATCAGCATTATGTTGCATTGATGCTGTCGCGATATGCAATGTCTTTCCTGCTACTCATAATACTGTCATCAGCAGATTCAGGCTGCTTCAACAGCCACAGCTTGTGGCTCACTCCTCCAGGCCGGTCGTGACAACACCGGCAGGCTTAAAAACCGTAAAATCAACTGTTAAATCGTATCTAAAGCCTGTTTCTTGAGTACGTCGACTGCAGGCGTCCTCCGTCGCTATCGCGCGGAGTTTTGCCGCCAAACGATGCCGCTCACTGGATTGTGCCCCGCCAACATTTGGTGTGCTTTGCTCGATTGAAACGACACGCGATTGGTCGTTTTTCTCCGTGCACGCCATGCTTATTGGCTCCAGTGGAGCCTCGAACAGTAGTCCTGCTGCACTCGTGTTTCTTTCCAGGCATTGCACTGGCCACGGGGTGTGGCCTCACAGGATGCTTTATGGGCATCACTGCTGCATTGCTCGACCTTTCAGCCAGGCACCACAGGTGGTCTTGCTGCCACATATTATGACGTGGCGCCAACATCAGCTTCGTGGTAACATAAATTAGGGAGTCTTCCACTCCGTATCCCGGACGATTGTTTCCTCGCTTGTGTGCGAGGCACGCATGTGTGCAAGTGCTGAGCTGCTGTAACAGCTGTTGTTGCGTGGGATGGAGTCCGGCCACCCACCCACCCCTCCCAGCCCCCACGAGGCACTTCATTACCTTTGTTTACATTGTGAAGTATCTTTTCGTGACGTGCTACGGGGAAACACCTGCACGTAACCTCTGGCAAATTCAAAACCCCACGACCAAGAACACCAGAAGCCATTGAACCTGGTGAAGAGGCAGAACTGGACATCTAAAAGTGCACATTTGCTGAATTAAATTGTTGGATAAATTACGCGGCTGTGGTGCCGCCCTGATTCGACGTATTCCGAGACTGCCACTGCTTCACGACGCTCTGCAATGCCTGCGCCTCGCGCGCTCAAAGTTCAGCTATAATTGCGGATCAATCTCCGCAACACGCTGAGCTTTCTGACATTGTCACAGGCAGCATATTTGTCCTGAAACGACGTATCCAAAGACTGTTACTGCTCCGCGACGCTCTGCAATGCCTGCGCCTCGCGTGCTCAAAGTTCAGCTATATTTGCGGATGAGCACTTGCGTTGCTCTGAGACCTTGGGCGCCGTCACAGCCTGAGCTGAGCCAGAGCAATTGGATGTGAAAGAGCCGGTGTAACACGAAAAATAACGCTGGCCGGAAGGCGACAGTCTCCGTCCTCATTATATTCGTCCGGGTACAGGCCTGACGCAGTGGTATATGAACGCGTCCAGCAGACGCTTACATCAGTTATGGCTAACAGGTGGCGTTCATTCGCCTTCAAGACCCCAAGCTTCAACATCCAACAGCCAACATGCAGCAGGCCACAGCAAACGCTCAGCGCTCATCACAGCGTCAGTCTGGAGTTTACACAGCGGCAGTCAGGACTCAACACAGCGCGGCGGTCAGGAGTCAACACAGCGTCAGGCTGGAGTCTACACAGCGGCATTCAGCATCTACATACACAGGTGAGTATTGCTTCCTTCTTTTGCATGTGCAGTGACGCCGAAGTGTGGTGTAGTGGGGTGAAAGAGAATATAGAACTCTGCGGCTGCATCTGCCAGCCTGCTATGGAGTCCATGTGTGTGCAGTTGTGCTGCATGGCTCTTGCTGCTGGTGGTGCTGGCGCTGCTGCCGCCACCAATACGGTGCGGCGGCTGATTGTTGTTGTGGCTCCGCCATGCTATAGCCTGACTAGTCCTTACTCCCTGCGACAGCAGCATGCTGCACAGCTCAAAGAACAGAGCAGGTGCACCTAGCATGCCTTACAACCTCAAAAGGGCCACTGCGTGGACCAATAAGCGCACGTTACAGGCCAACACTCAGTCACTGCCATCGCTGGCAACCTACTTGAAGAATGTCTGCGCACAGCAGCGCACTGCCCAGCTGGTACAGCAGCATGTATTCTCAGCAAGTCCTGATGTTGCTACTACGTCTACCATTGAGTTGTAGCCAAACCTATAGTTGCTGCCAGCGGCAGTGCCACATGTTTCTGCTGCCAGCCACATGCAGCAGCACCACTGCTGGCAGCAGTGGTGCCATAGTCGATTGCGAGGGAGCAGCACATGCTACAACCTCTACTGCTGCGCAACTTCGCAAGCAAGGAGCGAGTGAAACAAAGCCAGCAAAATGGTGCTGAGACAGCTGCTGCTTCTGGCCCTGCAAATACCAAGGAGGCTGATGTTTCATACCCACTCTCCTGGACCTGCTTGTGTTGAATTGCAGCACATATTTTGCAGCGCGTTTGCAGCGCAGACACACCTTTCCCCTATCATGCATTCCTATCTGTTTCCCAGGCCTTCTATCAGTCCCCGCGTGGCACCTACAGCTACACTAACAAATGCACCTCCAACTGCCTACACAAAAACAAAATCAATAGCAGCTCTTGACGCTGCAAGCAACAGCACATGCGTAAACAACGGGCGCACACAAACGAGCGACTGTGCTAATCAGCACTTTCACAAAAGAGCACCTTACTCTGCCTCACGCTGCACAGTGCAAAATGGTCTAATCCTGTTGTGGCACTTCCATCTGGCACACACTGCAGTGCGGAGCTGCGCAGCACTGCTGCTCAGCCAGCAGCATACCGTACGGAAGCTCACACTGCTGTAGTTGTGCAAATATAAGATGCTATATCAACTGCAGCCCTGCACGCAGCCAGCTGCTGCTGACTTACAGCTGCAGGCCCATTGCTGCTGATGGCGTGTACAGGTCAGCCTGCGCATCAAACAGGTCCTGGATGGTGAGGCTTGTCACCACCTCCGCGGGTGTCACCGCCCCCTGGTCCGACTTGAACTCCACCTCGGTCGTACTGCAGGGCGCTAAGTTGAGGAAGTTTGTACTGAAGTGACCCAGCAGATCGCTGTCCCAGTACGTCAGCAGTGACGCCTCGGGGCCGGTGACGACCGTGAACCTGACTGTCGAGTTGTCCACGGCCTCGATGTTGGCCAGCTGGATGGTGGGCTTCTGCAGCTTCAGATTTTTGAATTCCATCATGAAGGACTGCGAAGAGCTGCGGATCTTCTTTGATTTTGCCGCCAGCGGGCCCACCACGTCGGCCTCGGCCTCGATCGAGACGTAGCAGCTGCTGAAGCTGCACTCGGGCGCCAGGCTGAACAGCTCCTCCACGCTTGAATTGAACACCAGCGCCGCATTATTGGCGGGAACCTGCACGCGCTTGGCAGCAGACCACGCGACGGGACCGTCGGCGGTCGCGTTCGCGCCCGCCGCCGCAGCAGCAGCAGCGTCGGGGCACACGCTTCCCGCCAGATGGATGATGCTGACGCGGATTGCCGCACTTGTCGGCAGCGGCATGTCGGAAACGACGAACACCTCCAGCCGGCCGTTGCTCTCGTAGCTCTGTACGACAAAGTCATCGAACTGGCGCTTCACGACGTACTGCATCGGCTTCCAGCGCCACGCCGAGTCGATGCCGGACCAGCTCGCGCCGGGCCACACGTCGTTGAGCTGCCAGTACAGGATGCCCATGGTCAGCGCCTCCGGCTCGCTGCGGAGGCGGCGCCAGTAGCCGAATGCGGTGTCGAAGCACAGCGCCTGCAGGGCAGAATGCGAAGTGGAAGGGTGTGGGGGTGCGAGTGTGGGAGTGCAGTCAGCATTGGAGACGGTGCAGGGAGTGGTAGCTGGCGTCAGGAAGAGGGATCCGCTGCAGAATCAAAAACTGTTTTCTTGGAAGTGCAGAGGATTCAGTCATTGTACTAGAGACAGAAGGTGCCATGATTTTTCCAGCAGCAGCAGCAGCAGCAGCAGCAGCAGCAGCAGCAGCCACAGCGCACCTGCTGGACCTGGTTGAGGTAGTGGTACATCTTCCATAGCCGGAACTTCTCGCCACTCGTGCCGGCGCCCCAGCTGGGCGGCAGCTTGAAGTGCATGCCGTACTGGTTTGTCATTTCCGCGGTTTTGTTGAAGTGGCGCTGCCTGAACTCCATCTGGGGGCTACCCACTGCCCAGTCTTCTGCTGTTGTGGCATCTTTGTAGGTGGGCCAGGTGGGGTAGGAAGGCCAGCCGTGCTCGGAGATGAACTTGGACATGGGGAAAGTCTTGACGTCCATGCAGTTGGAGTAGTAGTCGTAGAAGTGCACTGTTATGACAGGCGGCAGCAGCAGCAGCGGCGGCAGGTGCAGGTGTGTCAGTTTTGTTGAACCTGGGCATGGGGAAGGTCCTGCGTATGACCATTGCTGATGCTGCTGCTGGCACTGCAAAACTCACCAGTCTCTGTAGCGCAAGTCTTGCACCTGAGCAGCTGCAAGCAAGTTCCTACAATGCCCTTTATAGAGCAGCTGCTTGTACAGATGCAGGACAGTATGTCTCACCGTCTCCGTGGTGCGGGTCCTGTGCGTTGCCCCTGCGCTTGATGAAGGGCTACAATCGCTGGTGCTGCTGCTGCTGCTGCTGCTGTCAGCACTACAACTCACCGTCTCCGTAGCGTGGGTCCTGTGCGTTGCCCCTGCGCTTGATGAAGGGCTACAATTGCTGCTGCTGCTGCTGCTGCTGTCAGCACTACAACTCACCATCTCCGTAGCGCGGGTCCTGTGCGTTGCCCCAGCGCTTGATGAAGGGCTCCTCACTG
Organism: Scenedesmus sp. ARA3; assembly: GCA_004335835.1. Classification (NCBI taxonomy): domain Eukaryota; kingdom Viridiplantae; phylum Chlorophyta; class Chlorophyceae; order Sphaeropleales; family Scenedesmaceae; genus Scenedesmus; species Scenedesmus sp. ARA3. The sequence continues at coordinate 30,633 of RWJK01001209.1, read as the reverse complement.
ATGAGGCCATTGGTGGGCGAGGAGTCCAGGTACACCATGGAGGGGACCAGCTGCGGTTGGATAGTGATGCAAGGCAGCGGTAGCAGCAGCAGCAGCAGCAGCAGCAGCAGCACAGTGTGTCGGTTGGTGGGCGAGGAGTCCAGGTACACCATGGAGGGGATCAGCTGCGGTTATAACAACACATCATCAGCAGCAAGCTTGGTCAGGTCAAGCTGCGTCAGTTTGTGAATGCTTACCCTGGCCTCCCTTCGGGCTTAACTCCATGCCGCACATACCACCTAGTTTTTCCAAACACGACCATCAAACCCTGGAATCCTGCTCACCTCCTTCATCACGCCACCAATGGTCTCAATGAACAGCGCGTTGTAGTCGCTTGTGTACAGTGGCTGGTTGGTCTGTGTGGCGCGGTACCAGTCCAGCGACACCTCCACTTCATTGTTGCCGCCCCACATGAACACACTGGGGTGGCCGCTGATGCGGCGCACCTGCAGATACAGACAAGCAGTGTGAAAAGTCAAGAAACAGCTGTGTTGAATCTCCGGTGAACATGCTCGGGTGCTGCATGCTGCAGCCACGCAGGCGTACTCATCAACTCAACTATACTTTGCTGGGTATTAGGTGTTTCAAGCTGTACTCTTAGAGCAGGTTGGTGTTGCCGCCCTACTTGAATAGGCTGGGGTGGCTGCTGCTACTGCTCACCTGCTGCTGCACCTCAGCCTTCACTGTCTCAATGAAGGCATCATCACGTGGGTACCTATAGCAGCAGCAGCAGCAGTGCACGTCAGCAGGGCACCTCAGCCTTCACTCTTTTGATGAAGGCATCGTCACGAGGTCAACTAGGTATAGAAAGTTGACAGCAAACATACAACATAACAGCGTCAGCAGCTGTAGATGCCAGTCTGCAAGCCATGGCAATGCCTGGCCTTTATGTGCACTAGTCCAGGCAGTATCAAGGCACTCACGGCGCGCAGGCGAACATGGTCTCCTGCCACACCAGCAGGCCGTGCTCATCACAGTAGTCATAGAAGGAGTCGGGCATGTACCAGCCGCCACCCTGACGCAGCAGCAGCAGCAGCAGCAGCAGCAGCAGCAGGCAGTGACACTCAGCCTGCAGACATTGACGAGTCTGTCGTATGTCTCTGCTGTTGCGGCTGGGTCGCTGTGCACTGCGTGTGTTGCTGTTGGCTATGTTTCATTCAGCTGCCTGCAGCTGCAGCTGCTGCTGCGGTGGCTTAGCTGGGACTCCTGCTGTAGCCTCCTAAAGCGAGTCAATGCGGTTTGTTGATTTGATTGATTTTGCTTTTATATTGGTATTCATTTTGAGTGTTGAATTGATTTGGCCACTCACCCACACGCGGACCATGTTCATCTTTGCATCCATGGCGTTGTACAGTGTGTGGTTGATCACTTCCTGCAGCACAGCAGCAAGCAGGACACAAGTCAGCGTATACGTTTGTAGTGCTATTGCAAGGTCAGGCCGGACAGCGTATGGCTGATCACGTGCTGCAGCACCGCAAGCACATCAGCAAAATGTGATCAGGTTTTGCACAGCAGGTTGTAAATTTCCCACCCCGCAACCCATCCTCTGCACATAGCTGGCTCACCTGAGTCGCGTTTGTCTGCAGCAGACTTGGCGGGATGACATTTGCGCCCTTGGCGTACAGCGGCACACCGTTGACCTTGAAATAGAAGCTCTCGCCCTCAACGTATTTAGCTGCCTTGGGGTTGTTGTTGTAGCCAGTCCACAGGCCCAGGGCATCGTTCCACCAGGGGTTCTCGCCACCTGGCAGCGACTGCTTGGTGCCCATGAAAGGCTCAAAGCCTGCAGTGTAAAGCACGGCGGTTTAGGATTTGGTGGTGTTGTGGTTTGGGGCTTGGCAGGGTTAGGGTCTAGGGTCTGCTGACAGGGAGCCGCCGCTGTTGTCGGCAGGATTGAGCTGTACTATTTACTCCATGGCTGTATGTATGTATCTAGCTGCTGATCGTCGCATGGCTCCACACCACATCATCAAAGCAGGGCCGCATCATGCACAGGCCACTCCTCTCACCTGTGTAGTACTTATATGAGCTGGCCCGCACAGGATCTGCAGTGCACTCCCAGCAGCTGGCATTGACCCAACCCCACTGCCCACAGCACCCTGATATAACAGCCCAATAGTAACAAATGACACATTTGTAACATGTTAATGAAGCTCACCTGTGTAGTACTTGTCAGAGCTGGCGCGCACAGGATCTGCAATGAACTCCCAGCGGCTGGCATTCACCCAGCCCCACTGCCCACACGTGCCACTCCAGAAGCACTGCCTTGTGCCGGTGCTGGGGTCATTGGGGCTCTGCCAGCCACCATTTGCATTGCTCAGCAGCTCCTTTGCAGCCTCTTCAAGCGGCTTCCGCACCAACTCAATAACCCTGAACCCTACGCGGCGGCTGACACTGGATGTGACGGCAGCTGGGCTATCGCCGCCAGCCTGCGCCGGCCTGGCAGCAGCAGCAGCTGCTGCAACAGGCTTCGAGCTTCCGGCGGCCTTAGCGGCTGCGGCGTCCAGAGCAGCGTTAGTAACAGACCGCAGCCGCCGGCGGCTGAGTGGGCCGTGCTTCGCTGCTGCTGCTGCTGCTGGGATCTGGCTTCCTGCAAAGAGCCCTGCATCTGCTGCATTGAAAAATTCCAGCAGCTTGGCCCAGGATGCATATGTAACAGTTATGTTATATAACGTCTGGTTGCCGAGGCCCACTGGCCACCACACGCTAACGTCTTTGGCCTTGACTGGGATGTCTTGCTTGATGTATTCGATGGGCTTGCTGCCGTCAAAGCTCAGCTTGCGGCGTGCTGTGATGTCGAGCTCAGGGAGAGCAAACCAGGCACTGCCGGCATCGCCGCCAGGTGGCACCAGCAGCTGCAATTGTTTTGCAGTGTTTGCACAGAGGCAGCAGCGCAGCAGGCCAAGAATGTGAGCTATGAATCAGAATCATGTGTTGAGTTAATGAGCTGAGAAGCTGCAGTTTACTCAGCAACTTTTGTAGGCGCGCGTGTTCACCACTTCACGGCAGCAATTTGCTCGTCCAATACCACAGGTCCCACTGCTGCCGCATCGGACGTGAGTCCATGTTGTGCACCCATTGCTGCTGCTGCAGCTGCTTCCAGCAGCTCCAGAGTGCCACAGTACACTGCACATGCTGCCGCTGCTGCTGCTACTGGATCATTTCATACCGCATTCGAATGTGCCTCAATTCCGGCTCCAGGTGCAATGTGAAGGCGTCGTTCTGATCGTGTGGTGCAGGTGCAGCCACAAGCGCTGCTGCCGCTTGTGCTGCTGCTGCTGCTGCATGACGTACTATAGTCACTCGATTGTGCCTCACCTCTGCCTCCAGGTGCAGCGTGAAGGTGTCGTTGTTGAAAGTCTGGTGCAGGTGCACTCCCTTGAGCACCGCTGAGTCAAAGGCCATCAGCTTGGCACTGCCATAGATGCCGCTGGCTACCAGGCCCATGCCCCAGTCCCTACAACACAGCAGCAGCAGCAGCAGCAGCAGCAGCAGCGGCAACTGGTGTGTCTCGAGTTGAAGGCCACAGCACGGCAGTCTCAGCTGTGTCTGGCAGGTAGGTATCGATTCTGCGACAAGCCACAAAGAACACTGCTGTCTAGTGAGGACACTACTGCTTGCATCTCTGAAAAGCAAAAGCTGAACATGGCGCTAGCTGTGTATGTCGGCTTGGACACCAACCGCCACCTACCAGCCAAAGTCATATGCAGGCTTGCGGGCAAAGTTGTAGGCGTCAATGTTGCCCAGTTGCTGCACACGGCGAGGCACACACCAAGACAGTGAGTACAGCAGCATTGTATTACAGGCACAGCAAGCTCAGACATGATGCATATCCTGCAAAACTTTGACAACCTTGCAAGGCTTCTTGGCACCGCCAGCAGTAGCTGCGTGCTGAGATTCAGAAGTCACCTTTGGTCAACAGTGGCAACAGCAGGACCGTCAGGACCATAGAACTGATTGTAACAGCAGAGCACCAAGAGAGGTCCAAGCCTGCAGCTCACCGTGACTGTGGGGATGTGGTAAGGGTGAGCCTTTTTCCTGTCCAGTGCCACTGTCATGGCTGGCTCAATGACAATGGTCAGGTTGTTCTTGCCAGCCTTGAGCAGCTCCTTGGCAGGGAAATGCCACTCCCTGCAGTGTATACGTGCATCAGCTGAGACAAGCTTGCTTTTATAGAAATCTATATGGCTGTTTCATACGGTGGACGTTGCAGTTTGCTGCTTGCATGGTGTGGTTCAGAGCTGTTCTGCTGTTTGCAATGTTTCTGCTGTGCTGCTGCTCTCACAGCGCCTCACCTGTGGTAGTTGTCGAGCTTGCCCAGCAGCTGCTTGTTCAGATACACGGATGCAAATGTATCTATGCCGTCCAGCACCAGCAGCACCTGCTTGCGGGCTAGGACTGCTGGGGTTACGTCGAAGGTGGTGGCGAAAGTCCATGTGTCCAGGGCCACCCAACGCGACTCCAGCTCTCCAAACCTGTGACAAGGTTTGTTATGAGCACACATTGTGCTGCGACATGCATACGCGCGCGTGCAGACAGCTGAACGCACCTATACTGTGGATCGTCAATAATGCCTTCTTGACGCAGCAGCTCCACTGGGTATGCTGGGAGCGTGCTGTTCAGCAGAATGCTGTTGTTTTTGTTTGTAATAGCCCATTTGAGTGGATTGAGCTCGACCACATCTTGACTGGCTGCGAGCCTGCTGGCGCAAGCAAGCAAAAGCAGCAGGCACCACCCCGAACGTGCCATGATGGCTGTGTTCAATGCAGATTGATTGACTGCTACTGCATGTTTGATTATTCTGTTACTGTTTAGCATGCTCTGACCATCATGGGTGCTATGCAGCACGTCGGTTTTCGGAAAGGCCGCGGTGTTATTGCCAACGTGTACGTTTTGACCTGGCAGGACTCGATGCCCGCACAAACGCCACAGAAAAATAAGAATGATCTCAAACACCACGCCATAAAAGGGTTCCAAGTATCGCAGGAAGTGTAACTCGAAGTCCCAGCTGCCAGAAACTCCACAACATTTGAGCAGAGTCGGCTTGCGCTGAAGTCATGCAAAGTTTATGGTGTGAAACAAACAACTTTGTTTTCTGCTAATAACTCACAGCAGGCATCGGTCACTGGCAGCGGAAGTGGCCGGCTTGCCAGGCCTGGCCTGCTGACTCGTGTCGAGTCACTCGACCCCTCACACTCACTGGCACACACCACGGGGATGTTCGCCGTAAAAGAAAACCCTCGTACCACGGCCAAACTCCCAGAGCTGCGCATCAACAGACGGCTTCCGGCTGCAGCCAGCGCTCTCTCAGTCATCCAGCTGCCACTGCACACTTGCATCCTGCGGGTCGCTGCCAAGCTTGCCAGGGTTCATGATGCCATTAGGGTCCAAGGCTTTCTTCACTGCTGCCATCATGTCCAACACCACAGGCCCATGCTCCTCCAGCAGAAAAGGCATCTTGCCATAGCCAATGCCGTGCTCGCCAGTGCAGGTGCCGCCGACTGCCCATGCAGCACGCACCACATCAGACACAACCTGCACCAGGCATGAGGGTATGTGCCGGCACACACAAACAGTGTCAAAAGCAACTGAGCAAAACATGCTAGCAAGTACGGGTATCAACAATTCTGCTGCATACAGGGCAGCTGGCCTGCCAGGCGCAGTGCGCCTGAGGGCACAGCTAGCACACACCCCTGCACATGGAATTGTTACGGCACACCACCTCCGGGGTGGCTGCCTGCGAGCATGATACATCACTACGAGCATACCGTGACCAGTCAAACTAAGCTTAGCACCTGCATGGCAAAACATCTGCACAGTAAACAGCACGTATGCTGGTATTCGTGCACCCACCTGCTTGGCCTTGTCCATGCTGTCCTTGTCGTCAGGCTGCACCAGCAGGATGAAGTGGAAGTTGCCATCTGCAGCAGCAGCAGCAGCAGCAGCAGCAGCACAACGTCAAGTTGCCAGTTGCAACAATCAATAGCAGCGCCAGCACCAGCAACATCAGCAGCAGAAGACGTTGGAGACGCAGAAAACTGCAGCAGTGGCAGGTTGCAGAAACCACCCCACATCATGCCGCACACAGATAGCCAGACTGGCCAACACAGCTGAAGCACAGCATTGTCGCCACACATGACTGAGCAGGAGCCTCACATACGGAGGCGCCAAGCGTGTCACAGCTCACAAGGATGCAACTGTCCTCACCTCCCACGTGCCCAACCAGTGGCCCCAGCAGCCCCGCCTTCCTGATGGCCTCCTGCCCTTGGATCACAGCAGCAGGCAGCTGGCTCATGGGCACGCACACATCAGTCGTGAAGCCCTTGCTGCCAGGCACATACGCCAGGCTGGCCCAGTACGCGGTGTGGCGAGCCTGCAAACGCATGCAGGAGTTGATTCCAATCATCAACTTAATGATGGTGTGCTGGGCATCAGGCTGCTTGCACTGCAAATTGTCAGCCATGACAAGTCAACTGCTTTAAAAGCATGTGAACATGTACTTGCCATCTGCCCTTTGATTGCAGATGCTGGCACAGTAGGCAGTGTGATGCCCCTGCCTGGATAAACCCGACAAAAGTTTCAAATCAGCGTGCTGCAGTGACAGCAAACAGCTTACTGTGCAAATGAACAGGTATGTGGAATGTCTGCCCCTTGAACACGGGTGCTGCGCTGTGCTCACCTGCCATAGCTTACTGCGCTCCTCAGGGGTGACCGCCCACTGGAAGTCAGCACCAGCCCCAGCCTCACTGCTGCTGCTGCTGAGCTCGCGCACGATGTCTCCCACCGCTGCCGCCTGCTCCGCCACGCCCGCCTGTGAGCCATGGAACTCGAAGAACAGCGTGGGGGCCACCTTGAAGGAGGTGTGGCTGTACTGGTTGACGGCTGCAGGGCAGAGTGACAACAGGCATAACAGAGTGACAATCAGAAGTGCTGAGGAACTCGAAAAACAGCGTGGGGCGGCTTTGAAGGAAGTGTAGCTGTACTGGTTGACGGCTGCACAAAGGTGTGACAGAAGAAGAAGCAGTTGGGTCTAGGTGAGAAGCAGCAAGTATTGGAGCTTTGGACGTGAAGAAGAGCGTGGATGCTACCTTGAAGGGACTGTGGCTGTTGTACTGGCGGCTGCAAAGTTGTCCACAGCAGACGTGACAAAAATAGCTGAACGGGGAGCTAGGAATGACACCGCAGCCAGAAAGAAAGAAACAGGGTAGAGCAGGCTGAGGTCAGAAGTGGACTTGAGTGAGAAACAATGCAGGAGTCAGCCCCCCGAGGAGTACGGCTAACTGGTTCAAGGCTGCAGGCAAGGACCGTGAAGGCACACATGCCAGGTGAACATTTGATGATTGAGAAGGAGCACAGCAGAGCAGGGGCAAGGTGGCACCCCACAGGACAGTGCGCTGTACTAGTTGATAGCTGCAGGAGAGAGGCGCGGCAGACAATGAGCTCGCCAGACACAGCGGCCACATCGTAGCATTCTGCTTCAACGCGGCACCAACCGCCACAGCCACTGCGCCCACCTGCAATTGACAGCTCGTCGAGCAGCTCAATGCGTGCCACAGGTATGCTGCACCCCATCACAGCTGTGACCACCTCCACGGCCTCCGCAATGCTGCTGAACGTGCACACTGCTGCCGCTGTGGCTTCCGGCACAGCGTGCAGCTTCACAGTGACCTCCGTGACTACTCCTAGTGTGCCTTCGCTGCCTACAAAGAGGTGCGTCAGGTCATAGCCGGCACTGCAAAAGACAGTGGTAGGGGCAGTGGCAGGCAGCGGCAGGCGCTCACACATAGACAATACACGTGACGTGACCACTCCTAGCGTGCCGTCACTGTCCAGAGGTGCGTCAGGTCATAGGCGTCACTGCAATGCAGCGGCAGGAGTGGCAGATTAACACGCTATGTACAAACATACAACAGACACAACAGCACAGACATGCTGGCAACTGCACTTGCCCAATTATGTTGAGCAGCAGATGCAAATGGCCCACATGCTCTTCTTCACGGCCTTGCCCAGCCAGTGCACTACCGTCGTCACCACAGCAGCAGCCTGGAATGCAGGCACCGCCATCGTCCATGGTGGTGAGCACATACCTAAAGGCCACCCACTTGCACTTCTTCATCGCCTTGCCCAGCCATGCAACGCGGCCGCAGACGTAAACACCACCAGCGCCATCACGTTGTCGGCCATGCACATCGCACTACCGAAATCAACAAAGCACATCAAAGTGGCCACCCACCTGCGCTCCATGGTTGCCCAGCCGTAAGGCGCAGCTTTCAGCCGTAGAGCAGTTACCACAATTGCGACCAGATGTGCGGGCGGAAGTTGTTGATTGTACAACGCACCTGCTCTTCTTGACTGCCTTGCCCAGCCGTGCTATGCGGCCGTCAGCCGTGACAACTTCCAGCGCCATCACGTTGTCGCGCATGGTGCCGTAGCGCACCGCATTTGTGCCTGAGGCACGCGTGGCTGTCATGCCACCTGCAGCAGCAGCAGTAGCAGCAGGAACGCGGCACACACCATTCGTTTGCCACTCACTGATGGAGTTCAGCACTTGAGCCACAGAGAGCAACAGCCGGTGATGCTGCTATGCCACATCAAGCACCACATGCATGCAAATTCAGACGCAAGCGGCAAGCCACTGAAACTCAGTCATAAATGGTGGCTTCAGCCATGTAGGTGTGCGTGGATTTAAACGAAAGCTTGCAGGAGCATGAACCACTCCTGCAAGCTTTCGTCTACGCCTGGGTGCACGGAGAAGAACAACCCCTGGTCGCACAAGGGCCACATGACTCACATCATCTTCTTTTGTGGTGACATTGCGTTGCACTTTGCAAATGCCTTTGCTTTACACCTGTTGTTACAAGCATTGTTATGCTTACACCCTTGACTCACATGCCACATGGATCACGTGCTGTTTGCACCGCTGTGCCACCACTCACTGATGGGAGCGTCTGCGCCTGGGTCACGGATAAGAATTAAACTTGAAAGCTGCTGCGTCACATTGCTGATTCACATGCACGCAGAGTCACATGCAAGCCACAAAAGTGACCCACCGATGGTCGCATCAGCCCCCGGATCCACGCTGAAGAACAGCCCCTGGTCGCGCAGGTGCTCGTTCAGCTGTTTGCGCGTCACGCCAGGCTGCAGACCACACGCAGGCGCGGCGGGATACAACAAAGAAGTGTCAAACAGCGTCAGCACAGCACAGCACAGCACAGCACAACACAGCGCAGCGCACTCAGGTGAACTAAACATCAAGGCAGAGCACGAACAGCTTCAGCATGACAGTTTCTGACAGTGCACAACACATTGGTCTCCTGCAACATAGTGTTGAATCGGGGTGTGTGTGTGTGTGTGCATGCTGACACCCACAACCAAACGTGCACCAGCAGACACTTAGAGCAGTCCTTGCTGTACATGGTCACCTGCACCATCACGCACACACGTCACCTGGCTGCACCTCAAGGATCCGGTTCATCCTGCTGACTTGCAAGCACACACTCCACCCAGCAGCGCAACAACATCATCCCCCTTCACAACCCTGAGCAGAACATCTACACACGCCTCCTCACAGCTCCAACACCACACCTGACAATGCAGTGCGTGCAGTTTGTGAAGCACGCCATCAATCCCTCTCCGTCCCACACTTATCCTGCAAGTGAGCACGCACCTGCACGCGTGCAAACATGTCGCCTGCCTGCACCTCCAGGATCTGGTTCATGCCGCTGACGTCCAGGCATACCCCGCCACGCAGCGCAGCAACATGCCCCTCTATGGATGTGCCAGCACCAAAGGGGATGACCGGCAGCCTGTGTGCATTGCACAGCTTCAGCACAGCAGCCACCTGCAGGTGCACGACCACACAGCAACAGCAGCAGCAGCAGATACACGAGCAGAAGAGCCATGTAGGCATATGATTGTGCTGCAGCAAATCATGCAGCCTGGCACAGCCGTAGCGCTGCTAAGACCTGCAGCACCACAAGCCATAACAGAAACAGAAAAGCAGGGCAGTCTCAGCTGGCTGCTGGCTTGGCAGGCTCGGCACATGTGTCACAGCTCTGCAGGCTTGGACAGGCGGTCTAGCAATCGGCCCATTTGCTGGCCAATAAGCCTTACTAGTTTCGTTTGCTCAGCAGTTGTAATGTATCCTGGTCTATGCGCACCTGCTGCGTGGTCTGTGGGAACAGCACAAGGTCGGGTGGCTCCGGCCGGTGGTACGACTCATCCGTGCCGTGCTGCTGCAGCGCTGAAGGGTTGGTGGTGTGCTTGCCGTCTACTGCAGCTATCAGCTGCTGCAGGATATCTGGAGGTATGGGCGAACGCCGCTGCTGCTGCTGATGATGTGGATGCTGCTGCGGCTGCTGGCTGCTGCTGGCGCTGCTTGAGAAGTGCGCTGCTTGCTGCTGGTGCCAGCAGGTGGGATGCCATGCAGCTGATGCAGGCAGCACATTGTTGCTACCTCTGCTGCTGAAGCTGGGCACGCGCTGCTGGTCCTCCAAGCTGCTGTTGCCGCTGGGGATGCTGTGGCGCAGCGTCGACAGTATGGCTGGACGCTTCTGCAGGTGGTCACCAGCAACCACCACTTGACCAGGGCTGTTAGGGCTTGGCCGCGGGTGCTGCGCGGTGCAGTCTGCGGCGTTGCTTTTGCTGCTGAAACTGCTGCATGTACTAAGGGATTGATAGATACTCCTACTGGCATTGTTCCTGCAAGCAAGGCCGGTGCTGCTTGCATGTCCCAGGCACTGCAGGGCATGTTGCAGGGTAGTCGCAGCAGACAGCAGCTGCTGAGATGCACCACTGCATCCCGCTGGCAGTAGATGTGCAGGTGGCACCATTTGCTCCTGATAATCTTGACTGTGTCACTGTCAATTGCACATGCTGCCGTTGGGTGCTGTCTGTTCACGCTGAGAAGGCTAATGACACCCCTAGCGAGAACCGACTAAAAAAGAAGTTCTAGGCCAGATAAACACAGTGGCAGCGCTCTAATTGAAAGCATCAAGTAGGAGGACTTCGCAGTTGAATGTCAGTGACCATGTCACACGGTTGATCCTCGTGCACTGGCTGAAGATTAGACGCCAAACGCACCCAGTACTTCCAGCCGTTGATGTTATCTGGCTGGCACTGCTTGCTGGAAACACACCTCCAGTGCCAGCCTTGTCTCACCACGCTGCGTAGCCCCTAGCTTGATCTGAACGCAGTCATGACTTCAGTAAAGCAATGGTTCAGCAAAATGGGCGAAGTCGCTGGCTTCCGCAAGCCACTAGACTGGCTCAAGATAGCAGCAGATGGCAACCTGTTTGTGACCATCTTTGAGAAGGGCCCCACAGGCAACCTAATCGGCGAGGACCTCCACGGAAACAAGTATTACGAGGACAACACCACGACCTACAACCGCAAGCGCTGGGTGGTGTACAAGGACCTCACAGACTACAACCCCTCTGGCATCCCACCAGAATGGCACGGCTGGTGAGCTGCACAGCCTAAGACAGCAGTAGCATGTTGAGCAGGTGCAGCTTCAGGATATTCTGCTGCACCAGAGCAGCTACGCCCGCAGATGCCTCGACATTCTCAGCACCAGCAGCAGCAATTCACTGCATGGTGCTGTCGGCATCTTGACAATGGCAATCACGTTTAGCTGCTGACGCTAAAGCAGCAGTGCCTCAGCAGCAGCTGCATAGGCACAGCCTGTGGTAACAGCTCGCAGGCACAGCACAGGGCCCTGCGTGCATGGCATGTGCACAGATAGCAGAGCGACGCACAGCTGGTACATCTAGTGTGATCTTGCAGAGCACTAGCACCTGCAGGCAACAGCACTCGCGCACAAATGACCTGAAGTAGCAGTGGTGATGAAGGTGTAGTTGAACTGAGCTCCATATATGACTTTGCCCCTGCCTTTGCAATGCACGACTGCGGCCTCTGCTGCTGCTGCTGCTGCTGCTGCTACTGCTGCTGCATCAACTCTGCAGGCTGAACTACATCAACGACTTTGCGCCCACGCAGCACGACTTCAAGCGGCCGGTGTACGCCATTGATGCTGGTGTGACAAAGACTGGCACGCTGGCAGCGTACCAGCCCAAGGGCGCATGGATCAACCCGGAGAAGCGCAGCTGGGTCAAGTGAGTGGAAAGTGGTGCCGGTTCTGTCAGAACATGCAGCAGAACACAGCAGCCGCCGCAGCAGCAGCTGCAGCGCAGGGCTCCTCAAATGCTAATCCAGAGCAGCAACAGCGGCAGCAGCAGCAGCAGCCAAACACGGCTGCAGCGACATCAAAACCCGAGCGTGTCAGCAAGTGGCAGCAGCAGCAGCAGTGTGGTTCAGGCCTAGAAGTACAGCTGGCCCCGACGACTGGCAGCCATTGTATGCACTGTATGCACTGTGCTTGGGCCTGCTTTGCACCGAGTTCCCCTGTGTTCTGTGCATTATTACCGGTACAGCATGTGCATTGGTACGGTGTGACATTATGTGTCTGCTGCCATTCTTCATCCCTGTGTGCTGCTGTACTCCTGCAGGTACGAGGCATGGCAGCCACCCAAGGCCTGATTGGGTCATGCAGCAGCAGCAGCACAAGTTGAGCTTGCTGGGGCTGTGACCTTGCAGCAACAGCAGCAGCAGCAGCTGCTGGCAGCTTATCGACAGCCGCGCAGTCTGCAGGAAGCAGCAGCCCAGCAGCAAGCAGCAGTGACGTACGACTGGCCGCTGCTGTTGCGCCAGCAGGAGCCGCAGCACAGTGAAGGTGAACGCGGCGCCTTGCACCTCTCAGCTGTATTGCCTGTTGAGTTTAGGCAGATCCAGTAAGGCAGCTGGTTGTCTGCGTGCATCCATCAGCTTGGCACGGCTTGCCTGCAGGCTCACGCTTGTGGTGTCAGCCAGCTTATCAGCTGAGCGGCATGTTGGAAAAGTCACGGCACACAGCCGGTTGCAGCATCAGCACAGGCCCGACCTTCATGGCGGCAAGGTTTGTAGGACCAGTAGTTGTGGAGTGGGGCCGAGCAGTCAGGCGTGGCATGCAGCAGGAGGCAGCAGCCAGTTGATTGGTATGCAGGCAGCAGCCTCAAAGGCTCATGCTGCTATGCACGCGTGGCATGCATGCCCGCTGCTGCACAGCAGGCCTTAGATGGCGCTGCATGGCGAGTTGTCTTTCCTCTGTTGTGCTGCCACTGGTGACCATCACCAAGTGTGATTGCTTGAATATCGGCTGTGAAGAGCATCATCTTCAGCCGCCACGGCTTTGCCCCAAAAGGCGTGTTCAATTACGCTTGTTTGATTTGCATGGTGTTTGCCTGAGCAGGGCATGTGGTGCAGCTGGCCAGGCCTAGTGTGAGGTGCTGCTGGGTGCATGCAACCGCGCGCACTTTAAGTACACAAGTTGTGCAGTGGGCGACGTACTGCACATACGTACTGGCTGTGTATGCTGTGAGTGTGCGCGCAGCATCTGTGCATCATCTACAATTGATCATCATTGAGACTGTCATTGTAGCTGCTGCAAATAGGCGATGCTTGCGTCGTGTAAACTGCAGATTGTGCTCATCTATGTCACATAGCGGTTGGAAGCCTTTGGCCCAAGTTGACCGGGTCAAGTCCCAAAGATGGTCTTCTGGTGCAAATGAGCAGCCTATGGGTTACCAACATAGTATGCCATAGTACACATGATGTAAGATGACGAATTCTATACAAAGCCAGGATACCGAAGTATGCTGGTCATGCACAGCTGCGCACCTTGATTTGCAGCCTGCCTGCAGAAGAGCAGCATGCAGCGCGCATGCAATGCTGCGTCCTTGAAACTGCACACATGACAGCAGCATCACGCACAACGCTGCTTGAGGCACTGCAGGTGAACTGTGATCATGTTTTGCACATCAAGAAATGCGTGCTGTGCAAAGCTGTTTTTGATGTGCGGGTGGCTGCACGCAACAAAGCACTGCCAGTCCACGTCATGGCCAGTCTCAATGTTGACATTTAACGAGCCTTACCTCAGGTAAGGCAGAGGCTCTGCAGGGCCCTGCTTAAAACCCTGGGCACCCCCGGTGGATCTGCGGCAATGTGCTGCAGGATGTTTGCCGCTGCACTGGAAGTTGACACACCATGAACTACTCACGTACGCATGCCGAGTACCGCGCAAACTGTGTTTAGGTGAGTGTGCAGCATGTGGGGCAGCTTGAGGCAGGGAACACCCTATCCATTCAAGCATCTCGCATATTACCGGAGAAAAACGTTTGGTTACATGATGTTAGTGATCACGCATGAGCTTAGTGGTCACGGCGTGCGCTCTTGCCTTGCTGCAGACGTGCCATCACGAAACTCCGACATGGGGTAAGCCACCTGCAAGGACGAAGCCCGGGACAGTGAAGAAGCTTTGCATTGATATTACAGCAAAAATGATATTCGTGGACAGGTGAGGCAAACTGCGTGCACCACCCGCTGTAGTGCACGTTCCGACTGGTGACAATCATTTGCCACACAACGTCGAACCGAGTGCGCCGGGTGGCCGACAGTAGCCAAGATGATTGAGTTATTTACTAAGCAGCAGCCGATTGACGCGAGACACCTTCAGGCCTAACCTCCAGAGCCACGGTGGCCCTGTCACTTCGTGCACCCACTAGCTAGGCCCCGGTCACTTGGCCAGGCAGCAGCAGCACCGCCGTACCCAGGTGCCAGGGACTTGCTCTGAGGGGTATGTCTGCTCCTTGTCCTGATCATAACAGTTTTAAACCCTCTGTTGACTACCAGCACAGGCACCACTTACTAACTCCTGCTGCTCCTGCTGCTGCTGCTGCTGCTGCTGCTGCTTCCAGGGCTGCTCTGCTGCTGAAGGAAGTTGCCCCTGTCAGCTCTGAAGCATAACAACACCAGCTTATTGAGTCAACCATGGCCATTTATGATGGCAACCAGCTGCCAGAGTCCCCAACCTCGAAGTTTCAGATGGCAGTGTCCATCTGTTACACGCTGCTGGTGTGCCTACTCATGAGCTATGGTGCTGTTGGAGTCATTGCTGCACAGGATGCTCTCAGCCTGGACATGCCAGCAACGCAGTATATGCAGCGCCTGGTGCGCAAGCACAACGCTGTCATCAGGGGGGTTCTGGGCTTCATACCAGCCACCTTCTCGCTGGCACACCTGTACACCAGCAGCTTGCACAACGGCAGCCTCTACTCAGCAAGCAATGTGTTCTATGTGGCCATCTTTGGATTTGCTACGAGCTACCTGGGGGGTGCTTTAAAGGAGCTGATAGCCAATGCTACGCAGATGGATGCCACCAAGGCTGTGTATGAGCTGCTGTTCTTCTTCACCAGGCGAGCATGGTGACATGCCGCATGCGACAGGCCTGTGGCAGGCCTTCACCTGATATCTACGTTGAGTTGATGTGTTTCTATTTGAACTGTCGTCAACACGATGACATACCATTTTGAACACACTGTTGGCACTGTGAACACACATTGCCAGGCATGCTGCTTTGCTGGAGCATGGTTGTGGGAACTGCGGGAGGCCGAGCTGACACCCTTGTAGCTGCCTTAGACAAGTACGGTAACCAATTTGCACTCTTACATTCTGGCTGACAGTTGTTGTGCTGTGTATGTGAGCAGCCAGCTTTCACGCTGTCTGCAACACTTGTTCTGCCAGTGCAGTCACTAACACGCACGCGGCAGCAGCGCGCAGGCGTGCTGCTTTGCCTGCAGTAGCCACCAATGGCTGTCACTGCTGTGGTACTCTGCAGGTGCTGCGAAGCCCTCACACATGAGCCTGCATACCCCCTAGAGGTGGACATGCAACCTGTGTTGAAGCAGCCTAACGGGGGCCACTACTTTGCAGCAGAGGCCTGGCAGTCCTCTTGGGTGTACTTCAATTGTTTCCTGGCCATTGCTGCCCTCGACGACGCCAGGATATGGGGGCAGTTTCTTGCGTATGTTTCCAGGGGCATTGCTGTCAGGCCAACTGGAGTCCTAGACCGCGTGCCAGAAGCCAGAAAGCCCTGGGTCAAAAGCATCTGGCATTGGCCATGGCTTGCAGCGGGTTTCCCGCCTGACAGCTGCAGTGGATACGCCTACTGGCTATTTGCACAGGACGGCAATGTGTATGACTTCACTGGCAGGTGTGATTCTGCTTAGGACAAGCCTGTCACCAACACCATTATTGAGTGCTGCAGTGCACTGCTGGCAGCCGTCCTGAGGCCGGCTTTTGTGCACTCGCACATTGCAATTGGGCGTTGGTATGCCAAACCTAGGTGCCGTGCCACGCAGCAGGTGCAAGTTGACATCTGCTGCAGCTGAAAATTGTGCGTGTTACGTCACATACTCCACGCAGCCAAGGGGTGTGGCCCCAAAGGAGGAGCCAACAAGAGGCTCATGGAAGACAGGGTCTCCCGTACCCAGCGCACTGCATGAGTGTTCTGTCACACAGCACTGATGTGTGTTGCCTGGTTTTGACCTCTGTACTGCTGCCGCCGCTGCTCCTGCTGCTGCTGCTGCTGCTGCTGCTGCTGCTGCTGCTGCTGCTGCTGCTGCT